>JAXIVJ010004147.1:0-82500 GCA_036785665.1 Chirona hameri | reverse complement strand
ACCAACGTAATACACACCCATCTACGTAATACACACCCATCTACGTAATACACACCCATATACGTAATACACACCCACCTACCTACGTAATACAAACCCACCTACCTACGTAATACACACCCACCTATGTAATACACACCAACCTACGTAATACACACCCACCTACCTACGTAATACACACCCACCTACGTAATACACACCACCTTACTTAATACACACCCATCTACGTAATACACACCCACCTACCTACGTAATACACACCCACCTACGTTATACACACCACCTTACTTAATACACACCCATCTACGTAATACACACCCACCTCCGTAACACATTCCCACTTACGTAATACACACACACCTACGTAATACACACCCATCTACGTAATACACACCTACCTACGTAATACACACCCACCTACATAATACACACCACCATACTTAATACACACCCATCTACGTAATACACACCCACCTACCTACGTAATACACACCCACCTACGTAATACACACCTACCTACGTAATACACACCCACCTACGTAATACACACCACCTTACTTAATGCACACCCATCTACGTAATACACACCCACCTACCTACGTAATACACACCCACCTACGTAATACACACCACCTTACTTAATACACACCCATCTAAGTAATACACACCCACCTCCGTAACACATACCCACTTACGTAATACACACCCACCTACGTAATACACACCCATCTACGTAATACACATCTACCTACGTAATACACACCCACCTACATAATACACACCACCTTACTTAATACACACCCATCTACGTAATACACACCCACCTACCTACGTAATATACACCTACCTACGTAATACACACCTACCTACTTAATACACACCCACCTACGTAATACACACCACCTTACTTAATACACACCCATCTACGTAATACACACCCACCTCCGTAATACACACCCACCTACCTACGTAATACACATCCATTTACGTCATACACACCCACCTACTTAATACACACCCACTTACGTAATACACACCACCTTACTTAATACACACCCATCTACGTAATACACACCCACCTCCGTATTACACACCCACCTACCTACGTAATACACACCCACCTACGTAATACCCACCACCTTACTTAATACACACCCATCTACGTAATACACACCCACCTCCGTAATAAACACCCACCTACCTACGTAATACACACCCATCTACGTAATACACACCCACCCACGTAATACACACCTACCCACGTAATACCCACCCATCTACGTAATGCATACCCACCTACGTAATACACACCCTCCTCCGTAATACACACCCATCTACGTAATACACACCCATCCACGTAATACACACCCACCTCCGTAATACACACCCACCTCCGTAATACACACCCACCTACCTACGTAATACACACCCATCTACGTAATACATACCCACCCACGTAATACCCACACCCACGTACGTAATACGTAATACACACCCATCTACGTAATACACACACACCTACCAACGTAATACACACACACCTACCTACGTAATACACACCCACCTACGTAATACACACCACCTTACTTAATACACACCCATCTACGTAATACACACCCACCTCCGTAATACAAACCCATCTACGTTATACACACCCACCTCCGTAATACACACCCACCTACGTAATACACACCCACCTACGTAATACACACCCACCTACGTAATACACACCCATCTACGTAATACACACACATCTACGTAATACACACCCACCTACCTACATAATACACACCCACCCACGTGAAACACACCTACCTACGTAATACACATCCATCTACGTAATACACACCCAACTCCGTAATACACACCCACCTATCTACGTAATACACACCCACCTACGTAATACACACCCACCTATCTACGTAATACACACCCACCTACGTAATACACACCACCTTACTTAATACACACCCATCTACGTAATACACACCCACCTCCGTAATACACACCCACCTACCTACGTAAAACACACCCATCTACGTAATACACACCCACCTACGTAATACACACCCACCTACGTAATACACACCACCTTACTTAATACACACCCATCTACGTAATACACACCCACCTCCGTAATACACACCCACCTACCTACGTAATACACACCCATCTACGTAATACACACCCACCTACGTAATGCACACCACCTTACTTAATACACACCCATCTACGTAATACACACCCACCTCCGTAATACACACCTACCTACGTAATACACACCCATCTACGTAATACACTCCCACCTACGTAATACACACCCACCTACGTAATACGCACCCACCTACCTACGTAATACACACCCATCTACGTAATACACACCCACCCACGTAATACACACCCACCTGCGTAATACACACCCACCTACGTAATACACACCCACCTACGTAATACACACCCACCTACGTAATACACACCCACCTCCGTAATATACACACACCAACCTACGTAATTCACACCCATCTACGTAATACACACCCACCTACGTAATACACACCCACCTCCGTAATACACACCCATCTAAGCAATACACACCCACCCACGTAATACACACCCACCTACCTACGTAATACAAACCCACCTACCTACGTAATACACACCCATCTACGTAATACTCACCCATCTATGTAATACACACCCATATACGTAATACACACCCACCTACCTACGTAATACACACCCACCTACCTACGTAATACACACCCACATATGTATTACACACCCACCTACGTAATACACACCCACCTACCCACGTAATACACACCCACCTACGTAATACACACCACCTTACTTAATACACACCCATCTATGTAATACACACCCACCTACCTACGTAATACACACCCACCTACCTACGTAATACACCCCCACCTACGTAATACACACCACCTTACTTAATACACACCCATCTACGTAATACACACCCACCTTCGTAATACACACCCACTTACGTAATACACACCCACCTACGTCATACACACCCATCTACGTAATACACACCTACCTACGTAATACAGACCCACCTACATAATACACACCACCTTACTTAATACACACCCATCTACGTAATACACACCCACCTACCTACGTATTACACACCCACCTACGTAATACACACCTACCTACGTAATACACATCCACCCACGTAATACACACCCACCTACGTAATACACACCCACCTACGTAATACACACCACCTTACTTAATACACACCCATCTACGTAATACACACCCACCTCCGTAATACACACCCACTTACCTACGTAATACACACACACACCTACGTAATACACAACCACTTACGTAATACACACCACCTTACTTAATACACACCCATCTACGTAATACACACCCACCTCCGTATTACACACCCACCTACCCACGTAATACACACCCACCTACGTAATACACATCACTTTATGTAATACACACCTATCTACGTAACACACCCACCTCCATAATACACACCAACCTACCTACGTAATACACACCCAGCTACGTACGTAATACACACCCATCTACGTAATACACACCCATCTACGTAATACACACCCACCTACGTAATACACACCCAGCTACGTAATACATACCCATCTACGTAATACACACCCATCTTCGTAATACACACCACCTTACTTAATACACACCCATCTACGTAATACACACCCATCTACATAATACACACACATCTACGTAATACACACCCAACCACGTAATACACATCCACCTACGTAATACACACCCACCTACGTAATACACACCCACCTACGTAATACACACCCATTTACGTAATACACACCCATCTACGTAATACACACCTACCTACGAAATACACACCCACCTGCGTAATACACACCCATCTACGTAATACACACCCATCTACGTAATACACACCCATCTACGTAATACACACCTACCTACGTAATACACACCCGCCTACGTAATACACACCCACCTACGTTATACACACCCACCTACGTCATACACACCCACCTACGTAATACACACCCACCTCCGTAATACACACCCACCTACGTAATACACACCCACCTACGTAATACACACCCACCTATGTAATACACACCCACCTACCTACGTTATACACACCCACCTACGTATTACACACCACCTTACTTAATACACAACCATCTACGTAATACACACCCACCTACCTACGTAATACACACCCACCTACCTACGTAATACACACCCACCTACGTAATACACACCACTTTACTTAATACACACCCATCTACGTAAAACACACCCACCCACCTACGTAATACACACCACCTAACTTAATACACACCCATCTACGTAATACACACCCACCTCCGTAATACACACACACCTACGTAACACAAACCACCTTACTTAATACACACCCATCTACGTAATACACACCCACCTACATACGTAATACACACCCATCTATGTAATACACACCCACCTACGTAATACACACCCATCTACGTAATACACACCCATCTACGTAATACACACCACCTTACTTAATACACCCATCTACGTAATACACACCCACCCACGTAATACACACCCACCTACGTAATACACACCCACCAACGTAATACACACCCACCTACGTCATACACACCCACCTACCTACGTAATACACACCCATCTACGTAATACACACCCACCTACCTACGTAATACACACCCATCTACGTAATACACACCCACCTACGTAATACACACCCATCTACGTAATACACACCCATCTACGTAATACACACCCATCTACGTAATACACACCCATCTACGTAATACACATCACCTTACTTAATACACACCCATCACCGTAATACACACCCACCCATGTAATACAAACCCACCTACGTAATACACACCCACCTACGTAATACACACCCACCCACGTAATACACACCCACCTACGTAATACACACCCACCCACGTAATACACACCCACCTACGTGATACACACCCACCCACGTAATACACACCCACCTACGTAATACACACCCACCTACGTAATACACACCCACCCACGTAATACACACCCACCTACGTGATACACACCCACCCACATAATACACACCCACCTACGTAATACACACCTACCTACGTAATACACACACACACACCTACGTAATACACAACCACCTACGTAATACACATCCACCTCCGTAATACACACACACCTACCTACGTAATACCCACCCATCTACGTAATACACACCCACCTACGTAATACAAACCCTCCTCCGTAATACACACCCATCTACGTAATACACACCCACCCATGTAATACACACCCACCTCCGTAATACACACCCACCTACCTACGTAATACACACCCATCTACGTAATACACACCCACCCACGTTATACCCACACCCACGTACGTAATACGTAATACACTCCCATCTACGTAATACACACCCATCTACGTAATACACACCCACCTACCAACGTAATACACACCCACCTACCTACGTAATACACACCCACCTACGTAATACACACCACCTTACTTAATACACACCCATCTACGTAATACACACCCACCTCCTTAATACACACCCATCTACGTTATACACACCCACCTCCGTAATACACACCCACCTACGTAATACACACCCACCTACGTAATACACACCCATCTACGTAATACACACACATCTACGTAATACACACCCACCTACCTACGTAATACACACCCACCCACGTAAAACACACCTACCTACGTAATACACATCCATCTACGTAATACACACCCAACTCCGTAATACACACCCACCTATCTACGTAATACACACCCACCTACGTAATACACACCCACCTATTTACGTAATACACACCCACCTACGTAATACACACCACCTTACTTAATACACACCCATCTACGTAATACACACCCACCTCCGTAATACACACCCACCTACCTACGTAAAACACACCCATCTACGTAATACACACCCACCTACGTAATACACACCCACCTACGTAATACACACCACCTTACTTAATACACACCCATCTACGTAATACACACCCACCTCCGCAATACACACCCACCTACCTACGTAATACACACCCATCTACGTAATACACACCCACCTACGTAATACACACCACCTTACTTAATACACACCCATCTACGTAATACACACCCATCTACGTAATACACACCCACCCACGTAATACACACCCACCTACGTAATACACACCCACCTACGTAATACACACCACCTTATTTAATACACACCCATCTACGTAATACACACCCACCTACCTACGGAATATACACCCACCTACGTAATACACACCACCTTACTTAATACACACCCATCTACGTAATACACACCCACCTCCGTATTACACACCCACCTACCTACGTAATACACACCCACCTACGTAATACCCACCACCTTACTTAATACACACCCATCTACGTAATACACGCCCACCTCCGTAATACACACCCACCTACCTACGTAATACACACCCATCTACGTACGTAATACACACCCACCCACGAAATACACACCCACCTACGTAATACACACCACCTTATTTAATACACACCCATCTACGTAATACACACCCACCTACCTACGGAATATACACCCACCTACGTAATACACACCACCTTACTTAATACACACCCATCTACGTAATACACACCCACCTCCGTATTACACACCCACCTACCTACGTAATACACACCCACCCACGTAATACACACCCACCTACGTAATACACACCCACCTACGTAATACACACCCACCTACGTAATACACACCCACCTACGTAATACAAACCCACCTCCGTAATACACACATACACCAACCTACGTAATACACACCCATCTACGTAATACACACCCACCTACGTAATACAGACCCACCTCCGTAATACACATCCATCTACGTAATACACACCCACCTACGTAATACACACCCACCTCCGTAATACACACACACCAACCTACGTGATACACACCCACCTACGTAATACACACCCACCTCCGTTATACACACCCATCTACGCAATACACACCCACCCACGTAATACACACTCAACTACCTACGTAATACAAACCCAACTACCAACGTAATACACACCCATCTACGTAATACACACCCATCTACGTAATACACACCCATATACGTAATACACACCCACCTACCTACGTAATACAAACCCACCTACCTACGTAATACACACCCACCTATGTAATACACACCAACCTACGTAATACACACCCACCTACCTACGTAATACACACCCACCTACGTAATACACACCACCTTACTTAATACACACCCATCTACGTAATACACACCCACCTACCTACGTAATACACACCCACCTACGTTATACACACCACCTTACTTAATACACACCCATCTACGTAATACAAACCCACCTCCGTAACACATTCCCACTTACGTAATACACACACACCTACGTAATACACACCCATCTACGTAATACACACCTACCTACGTAATACACACCCACCTACATAATACACACCACCATACTTAATACACACCCATCTACGTAATACACACCCACCTACCTACGTAATACACACCCACCTACGTAATACACACCTACCTACGTAATACACACCCACCTACGTAATACACACCACCTTACTTAATGCACACCCATCTACGTAATACACACCCACCTACCTACGTAATACACACCCACCTACGTAATACACACCACCTTACTTAATACACACCCATCTAAGTAATACACACCCACCTCCGTAACACATACCCACTTACGTAATACACACCCACCTACGTAATACACACCCATCTACGTAATACACATCTACCTACGTAATACACACCCACCTACATAATACACACCACCTTACTTAATACACACCCATCTACGTAATACACACCCACCTACCTACGTAATATACACCTACCTACGTAATACACACCTACCTACTTAATACACACCCACCTACGTAATACACACCACCTTACTTAATACACACCCATCTACGTAATACACACCCACCTCCGTAATACACACCCACCTACCTACGTAATACACATCCATTTACGTCATACACACCCACCTACTTAATACACACCCACTTACGTAATACACACCACCTTACTTAATACACACCCATCTACGTAATACACACCCACCTCCGTATTACACACCCACCTACCTACGTAATACACACCCACCTACGTAATACCCACCACCTTACTTAATACACACCCATCTACGTAATACACACCCACCTCCGTAATAAACACCCACCTACCTACGTAATACACACCCATCTACGTAATACACACCCACCCACGTAATACACACCTACCCACGTAATACCCACCCATCTACGTAATGCATACCCACCTACGTAATACACACCCTCCTCCGTAATACACACCCATCTACGTAATACACACCCATCCACGTAATACACACCCACCTCCGTAATACGCACCCACCTCCGTAATACACACCCACCTACCTACGTAATACACACCCATCTACGTAATACATACCCACCCACGTAATACCCACACCCACGTACGTAATACGTAATACACACCCATCTACGTAATACACACACACCTACCAACGTAATACACACACACCTACCTACGTAATACACACCCACCTACGTAATACACACCACCTTACTTAATACACACCCATCTACGTAATACACACCCACCTCCGTAATACAAACCCATCTACGTTATACACACCCACCTCCGTAATACACACCCACCTACGTAATACACACCCACCTACGTAATACACACCCACCTACGTAATACACACCCATCTACGTAATACACACACATCTACGTAATACACACCCACCTACCTACATAATACACACCCACCCACGTGAAACACACCTACCTACGTAATACACATCCATCTACGTAATACACACCCAACTCCGTAATACACACCCACCTATCTACGTAATACACACCCACCTACGTAATACACACCCACCTATCTACGTAATACACACCCACCTACGTAATACACACCACCTTACTTAATACACACCCATCTACGTAATACACACCCACCTCCGTAATACACACCCACCTACCTACGTAAAACACACCCATCTACGTAATACACACCCACCTACGTAATACACACCCACCTACGTAATACACACCACCTTACTTAATACACACCCATCTACGTAATACACACCCACCTCCGTAATACACACCCACCTACCTACGTAATACACACCCATCTACGTAATACACACCCACCTACGTAATGCACACCACCTTACTTAATACACACCCATCTACGTAATACACACCCACCTCCGTAATACACACCTACCTACGTAATACACACCCATCTACGTAATACACTCCCACCTACGTAATACACACCCACCTTCGTAATACGCACCCACCTACCTACGTAATACACACCCATCTACGTAATACACACCCACCCACGTAATACACACCCACCTGCGTAATACACACCCACCTACGTAATACACACCCACCTACGTAATACACACCCACCTACGTAATACACACCCACCTCCGTAATATACACACACCAACCTACGTAATTCACACCCATCTACGTAATACACACCCACCTACGTAATACACACCCACCTCCGTAATACACACCCATCTAAGCAATACACACCCACCCACGTAATACACACCCACCTACCTACGTAATACAAACCCACCTACCTACGTAATACACACCCATCTACGTAATACTCACCCATCTATGTAATACACACCCATATACGTAATACACACCCACCTACCTACGTAATACACACCCACCTACCTACGTAATACACACCCACATATGTATTACACACCCACCTACGTAATACACACCCACCTACCCACGTAATACACACCCACCTACGTAATACACACCACCTTACTTAATACACACCCATCTATGTAATACACACCCACCTACCTACGTAATACACACCCACCTACCTACGTAATACACCCCCACCTACGTAATACACACCACCTTACTTAATACACACCCATCTACGTAATACACACCCACCTTCGTAATACACACCCACTTACGTAATACACACCCACCTACGTCATACACACCCATCTACGTAATACACACCTACCTACGTAATACAGACCCACCTACATAATACACACCACCTTACTTAATACACACCCATCTACGTAATACACACCCACCTACCTACGTATTACACACCCACCTACGTAATACACACCTACCTACGTAATACACATCCACCCACGTAATACACACCCACCTACGTAATACACACCCACCTACGTAATACACACCACCTTACTTAATACACACCCATCTACGTAATACACACCCACCTCCGTAATACACACCCACTTACCTACGTAATACACACACACACCTACGTAATACACAACCACTTACGTAATACACACCACCTTACTTAATACACACCCATCTACGTAATACACACCCACCTCCGTATTACACACCCACCTACCCACGTAATACACACGCACCTACGTAATACACATCACTTTATGTAATACACACCTATCTACGTAACACACCCACCTCCATAATACACACCAACCTACCTACGTAATACACACCCAGCTACGTACGTAATACACACCCATCTACGTAATACACACCCATCTACGTAATACACACCCACCTACGTAATACACACCCAGCTACGTAATACATACCCATCTACGTAATACACACCCATCTTCGTAATACACACCACCTTACTTAATACACACCCATCTACGTAATACACACCCATCTACATAATACACACACATCTACGTAATACACACCCAACCACGTAATACACATCCACCTACGTAATACACACCCACCTACGTAATACACACCCACCTACGTAATACACACCCATTTACGTAATACACACCCATCTACGTAATACACACCTACCTACGAAATACACACCCACCTGCGTAATACACACCCATCTACGTAATACACACCCATCTACGTAATACACACCCATCTACGTAATACACACCTACCTACGTAATACACACCCGCCTACGTAATACACACCCACCTACGTTATACACACCCACCTACGTCATACACACCCACCTACGTAATACACACCCACCTCCGTAATACACACCCACCTACGTAATACACACCCACCTACGTAATACACACCCACCTATGTAATACACACCCACCTACCTACGTTATACACACCCACCTACGTATTACACAACACCTTACTTAATACACAACCATCTACGTAATACACACCCACCTACCTACGTAATACACACCCACCTACCTACGTAATACACACCCACCTACGTAATACACACCACTTTACTTAATACACACCCATCTACGTAAAACACACCCACCCACCTACGTAATACACACCACCTAACTTAATACACACCCATCTACGTAATACACACCCACCTCCGTAATACACACACACCTACGTAACACAAACCACCTTACTTAATACACACCCATCTACGTAATACACACCCACCTACATACGTAATACACACCCATCTATGTAATACACACCCACCTACGTAATACACACCCATCTACGTAATACACACCCATCTACGTAATACACACCACCTTACTTAATACACCCATCTACGTAATACACACCCACCCACGTAATACACACCCACCTACGTAATACACACCCACCAACGTAATACATACCCACCTACGTCATACACACCCACCTACCTACGTAATACACACCCATCTACGTAATACACACCCACCTACCTACGTAATACACACCCATCTACGTAATACACACCCACCTACGTAATACACACCCATCTACGTAATACACACCCATCTACGTAATACACACCCATCTACGTAATACACACCCATCTACGTAATACACATCACCTTACTTAATACACACCCATCACCGTAATACACACCCACCCATGTAATACAAACCCACCTACGTAATACACACCCACCTACGTAATACACACCCACCCACGTAATACACACCCACCTACGTAATACACACCCACCCACGTAATACACACCCACCTACGTGATACACACCCACCCACGTAATACACACCCACCTACGTAATACACACCCACCTACGTAATACACACCCACCCACGTAATACACACCCACCTACGTGATACACACCCACCCACATAATACACACCCACCTACGTAATACACACCTACCTACGTAATACACACACACACACCTACGTAATACACAACCACCTACGTAATACACATCCACCTCCGTAATACACACACTCCTACCTACGTAATACCCACCCATCTACGTAATACACACCCACCTACGTAATACAAACCCTCCTCCGTAATACACACCCATCTACGTAATACACACCCACCCATGTAATACACACCCACCTCCGTAATACACACCCACCTACCTACGTAATACACACCCATCTACGTAATACACACCCACCCACGTTATACCCACACCCACGTACGTAATACGTAATACACTCCCATCTACGTAATACACACCCATCTACGTAATACACACCCACCTACCAACGTAATACACACCCACCTACCTACGTAATACACACCCACCTACGTAATACACACCACCTTACTTAATACACACCCATCTACGTAATACACACCCACCTCCTTAATACACACCCATCTACGTTATACACACCCACCTCCGTAATACACACCCACCTACGTAATACACACCCACCTACGTAATACACACCCATCTACGTAATACACACACATCTACGTAATACACACCCACCTACCTACGTAATACACACCCACCCACGTAAAACACACCTACCTACGTAATACACATCCATCTACGTAATACACACCCAACTCCGTAATACACACCCACCTATCTACGTAATACACACCCACCTACGTAATACACACCCACCTATTTACGTAATACACACCCACCTACGTAATACACACCACCTTACTTAATACACACCCATCTACGTAATACACACCCACCTCCGTAATACACACCCACCTACCTACGTAAAACACACCCATCTACGTAATACACACCCACCTACGTAATACACACCCACCTACGTAATACACACCACCTTACTTAATACACACCCATCTACGTAATACACACCCACCTCCGCAATACACACCCACCTACCTACGTAATACACACCCATCTACGTAATACACACCCACCTACGTAATACACACCACCTTACTTAATACACACCCATCTACGTAATACACACCCATCTACGTAATACACACCCACCCACGTAATACACACCCACCTACGTAATACACACCCACCTACGTAATACACACCACCTTATTTAATACACACCCATCTACGTAATACACACCCACCTACCTACGGAATATACACCCACCTACGTAATACACACCACCTTACTTAATACACACCCATCTACGTAATACACACCCACCTCCGTATTACACACCCACCTACCTACGTAATACACACCCACCTACGTAATACCCACCACCTTACTTAATACACACCCATCTACGTAATACACGCCCACCTCCGTAATACACACCCACCTACCTACGTAATACACACCCATCTACGTACGTAATACACACCCACCCACGAAATACACACCCACCTACGTAATACACACCCACCTACGTAATACACATCCACCTCCGTAATATACACACACCTACTTACGTAATACCCACCCATCTACGTAATACACACCCACCTACGTAATACACACCCTCCTCCGTAATACACACCCATCTACGTAATACACACCCACCCATGTAATACACACCCACCCACGTAATACCCACACCCACGTACGTAATACGTAATACACACCCATCTACGTAATACACACCCATCTACGTAATACACACCCACCTACCAACGTAATACACACCCACCTACCTACGTAATACACACCCACCTACGTAATACACACCACCTTACTTAATACACACCCATCTACGTAATACACACCGACCTCGTTAATACACACCCATCTACGTTATACACACCCACCTCCGTTATACACACCCACCTACGTAATACACACCCACCTACGTAATACACACCCATCTACGTAATACACACACATATACGTAATACACACCCACCTACCTACATAATACACACCCACCCACGTAAAACACACCTACCTACGTAATACACATCCATCTACGTAATACACACCCAACTCCGTAATACACACCCACCTATCTACGTAATACACACCCACCTACGTTATACACACCCACCTATCTACGTAATACACACCCACCTACGTAATACACACCACCTTACTTAATACACACCCATCTACGTAATACACACCCACCTCCGTAATACACACCCACCTACCTACGTAAAACACACCCATCTACGTAATACACACCCACCTACGTAATACACACCCACCTACGTAATACACACCACCTTACTTAATACACACCCATCTACGTAATACACACCCACCTCCGTAATACACACCCACCTACCTACGTAATACACACCCATCTACGTAATACACACCCACCTACGTAATGCACACCACCTTACTTAATACACACCCATCTACGTAATACACACCCACCTCCGTAATACACACCTACCTACGTAATACACACCCATCTACGTAATACACTCCCACCTACGTAATACACACCCACCTACGTAATACGCACCCACCTACCTACGTAATACACACCCATCTACGTAATACACACCCACCCACGTAATACACACCCACCTACGTAATACACACCCACCTACGTAATACACACCCACCTACGTAATACACACCCACCTACGTAATACACACCCACCTCCGTAATATACACACACCAACCTACGTAATTCACACCCATCTACGTAATACACACCCACCTACGTAATACACACCCACCTCCGTAATACACACCCATCTAAGCAATACACACCCACCCACGTAATACACACCCACCTACCTACGTAATACAAACCCACCTACCTACGTAATACACACCCATCTACGTAATACTCACCCATCTACGTAATACACACCCATATACGTAATACACACCCACCTACCTACGTAATACACACCCACCTACCTACGTAATACACACCCACATATGTATTACACACCCACCTACGTAATACACACACACCTACCCACGTAATACACACACACCTACGTAATACACACCACCTTACTTAATACACACCCATCTATGTAATACACACCCACCTACCTACGTAATACACACCCACCTACCTACGTAATACACCCCCACCTACGTAATACACACCACCTTACTTAATACACACCCATCTACGTAATACACACCCACCTTCGTAATACACACCCACTTACGTAATACACACCCACCTACGTCATACACACCCATCTACGTAATACACACCTACCTACGTAATACAGACCCACCTACATAATACACACCACCTTACTTAATACACACCCATCTACGTAATACACACCCACCTACCTACGTATTACACACCCACCTACGTAATACACACCTACCTACGTAATACACATCCACCCACGTAATACACAACCACCTACGTAATACACACCCACCTACGTAATACACACCACCTTACTTAATACACACCCATCTACGTAATACACACCCACCTCCGTAATACACACCCACTTACCTACGTAATACACACACACACTTACGTAATACACACCCACCTACGTCATACACACCCATCTACGTAATACACACCTACCTACGTAATACAGACCCACCTACATAATACACACCACCTTACTTAATACACACCCATCTACGTAATACACACCCACCTACCTACGTATTACACACCCACCTACGTAATACACACCTACCTACGTAATACACATCCACCCACGTAATACACACCCACCTACGTAATACACACCCACCTACGTAATGCGCACCACCTTACTTAATACACACCCATCTACGTAATACACACCCACCTCCGTATTACACACCCACCTACCCACGTAATACACACCCACCTACGTAATACACATCACTTTAAGTAATACACACCTATCTACGTAACACTCCCACCTCCATAATATACACCCACCTACCTACGTAATACACACCCAGCTACGTACGTAATACAAACCCATCTACGTAATACACACCCATCTACGTAATACACACCCACCTACGTAATACACACCCAGCTACGTAATACATACCCATCTACGTAATACACACCCATCTTCGTAATACACACCACCTTACTTAATACACACCCATCTACGTAATACACACCCATCTACATAATACACACCCATCTACGTAATACACACCCAACCACGTAATACACATCCACCTACGTAATACACACCCACCTACGTAATACACACCCATTTACGTAATACACACCCATCTACGTAATACACACCTACCTACGAAATACACACCCACCTGCGTAATACACACCCATCTACGTAATACACACCCATCTACGTAATACACACCCATCTACGTAATACACACCTACCTACGTAATACACACCCGCCTACGTAATACACACCCACCTACGTTATACACACCCACCTACGTCATACACACCCACCTACGTAATACACACCCACCTCCGTAATACACACCCACCTACGTAATACACACCCACCTACGTAATACACACCCACCTATGTAATACACACCCACCTACCTACGTAATACACACCCACCTACGTATTACACACCACCTTACTTAATACACAACCATCTACGTAATACACACCCACCTACCTACGTAATACACACCCACCTACCTACGTAATACACACCCACCTACGTAATACACACCACTTTACTTAATACACACCCATCTACGTAATACACACCCACCCACCTACGTAATACACACCACCTAACTTAATACACACCCATCTACGTAATACACACCCACCTCCGTAATACACACACACCTACGTAACACAAACCACCTTACTTAATACACACCCATCTCCGTAATACACACCCACCTACCTACGTAATACACACCCATCTATGTAATACACACCCACCTACGTAATACACACCCATCTACGTAATACACACCCATCTACGTAATACACACCACCTTACTTAATACACCCATCTACGTAATACACACCCACCCACGTAATACACACCCACCTACGTAATACACACCCACCAACGTAATACACACCCACCTACGTAATACACACCCACCTACCTACGTAATACACACCCATCTACGTAATACACACCCACCTACCTACGTAATACACACCCATCTACGTAATACACACCCACCTACGTAATACACACCCATCTACGTAATACACACCCATCTACGTAATACACACACATCTACGTAATACACATCACCTTACTTAATACACACCCATCTCCGTAATACACACCCACCCATGTAATACAAACCCACCTACGTAATACACACCCACCTACGTAATACACACCCACCCACGTAAAACACACCCACCTACGTAATACACACCCACCCACGTAATACACACCCACCTACGTGATACACACCCACCCACGTAATACACACCCACCTACGTAATACACACCCACCTACGTAATACACACCCACCCACGTAATACACACCCACCTACGTGATACACACCCACCCACGTAATACACACCCACCTACGTAATACACACCTACCTACGTAATACACACACACACACACCTACGTAATACACAACCACCTACGTAATACACATCCACCTCCGTAATACACACACACCTACGTACGTAATACCCACCCATCTACGTAATACACACCCACCTACGTAATACAAACCCTCCTCCGTAATACACACCCATCTACGTAATACACACCCACCCATGTAATACACACCCACCTCCGTAATACACACCCACCTACCTACGTAATACACACCCATCTACGTAATACACACCCACCCACGTTATACCCACACCCACGTACGTAATACGTAATACACACCCATCTACGTAATACACACCCATCTACGTAATACACACCCACCTACCAACGTAATACACACCCACCTACCTACGTAATACACACCCACCTACGTAATACACACCACCTTACTTAATACACACCCATCTACGTAATACACACCCACCTCCTTAATACACACCCATCTACGTTATACACACCCACCTCCGTAATACACACCCACCTACGTAATACACACCCACCTACGTAATACACACCCATCTACGTAATACACACACATCTACGTAATACACACCCACCTACCTACGTAATACACACCCACCCACGTAAAACACACCTACCTACGTAATACACATCCATCTACGTAATACACACCCAACTCCGTAATACACACCCACCTATCTACGTAATACACACCCACCTACGTAATACACACCCACCTATTTACGTAATACACACCCACCTACGTAATACACACCACCTTACTTAATACACACCCATCTACGTAATACACACCCACCTCCGTAATACACACCCACCTACCTACGTAAAACACACCCATCTACGTAATACACACCCACCTACGTAATACACACCCACCTACGTAATACACACCACCTTACTTAATACACACCCATCTACGTATTACACACCCACCTCCGCAATACACACCCACCTACCTACGTAATACACACCCATCTACGTAATACACACCCACCTACGTAATACACACCACCTTACTTAATACACACCCATCTACGTAATACACACCCATCTACGTAATACACACCCACCCACGTAATACACACCCACCTACGTAATACACACCCACCTACGTAATACACACCCACCTACGTAATACACACCGAACTCCGTAATATACACACACCAACCTACGTAATTCACACCCATCTACGTAATACACACCCACCTACGTAATACACACCCACCTCCATAATACACACCCATCTAAGCAATACACACCCACCCACGTAATACACACCCACTTACCTACGTAATACACACCCATCTACGTAATACACAACCATCTACGTAATACACACCCATATACGTAATACACACCCACCTACCTACGTAATACACACCCACCTACCTACGTAATACACACCCACATATGTAATACACACCCACCTACGTAATACACACCCACCTACCTACGGAATACACACCCACCTACGTAATACACACCACCTTACTTAATACACACCCATCTAAGTAATACACACCCACCTACCTACGTAATACACACCCACCTACCTACGTAATACACCCCCACCTACGTAATACACACCACCTTACTTAATACACACCCATCTACGTAATACACACCCACCTTCGTAATACACACCCACTTACGTAATACACACCCACCTACGTCATACACACCCATCTACGTCATACACACCTACCTACGTAATACACACCCACCTACATAATACACACCACCTTACTTAATACACACCCATCTACGTAATACACACCCACCTACCTACGTATTACACACCCACCTACGTAATACACACCTACCTACGTAATACACACCCACCCACGTAATACACACCCACCTACGTAATACACACCCACCTACGTAATACACACCCACCCACGTAATACACACCCACCTACGTGATACACACCCACCCACATAATACACACCCACCTACGTAATACACACCTACCTACGTAATACACACACACACACCTACGTAATACACAACCACCTACGTAATACACATCCACCTCCGTAATACACACACACCTACCTACGTAATACCCACCCATCTACGTAATACACACCCACCTACGTAATACAAACCCTCCTCCGTAATACACACCCATCTACGTAATACACACCCACCCATGTAATACACACCCACCTCCGTAATACACACCCACCTACCTACGTAATACACACCCATCTGCGTAATACACACCCACCCATGTTATACCCACACCCACGTACGTAATACGTAATACACTCCCATCTACGTAATACACACCCATCTACGTAATACACACCCACCTACCAACGTAATACACACCCACCTACCTACGTAATACACACCCACCTACGTAATACACACCACCTTACTTAATACACACCCATCTACGTAATACACACCCACCTCCTTAATACACACCCATCTACGTTATACACACCCACCTCCGTAATACACACCCACCTACGTAATACACACCCACCTACGTAATACACACCCATCTACGTAATACACACACATCTACGTAATACACACCCACCTACCTACGTAATACACACCCACCCACGTAAAACACACCTACCTACGTAATACACATCCATCTACGTAATACACACCCAACTCCGTAATCCACACCCACCTATCTACGTAATACACACCCACCTACGTAATACACACCCACATATTTACGTAATACACACCCACCTACGTAATACACACCACCTTACTTAATACACACCCATCTACGTAATACACACCCACCTCCGTAATACACACCCACCTACCTACGTAAAACACACCCATCTACGTAATACACACCCACCTACGTAATACACACCCACCTACGTAATACACACCACCTTACTTAATACACACCCATCTACGTAATACACACCCACCTCCGCAATACACACCCACCTACCTACGTAATACACACCCATCTACGTAATACACACCCACCTACGTAATACACACCACCTTACTTAATACACACCCATCTACGTAATACACACCCATCTACGTAATACACACCCACCCACGTAATACACACCCACCTACGTAATACACACCCACCTACGTAATACACACCACCTTATTTAATACACACCCATCTACGTAATACACACCCACCTACCTACGGAATATACACCCACCTACGTAATACACACCACCTTACTTAATACACACCCATCTACGTAATACACACCCACCTCCGTATTACACACCCACCTACCTACGTAATACACACCCACCTACGTAATACCCACCACCTTACTTAATACACACCCATCTACGTAATACACACCCACCTCCGTAATACACACCCACCTACCTACGTAATACACACCCATCTACGTACGTAATACACACCCACCCACGAAATACACACCCACCTACGTAATACACACCCACCTACGTAATACACATCCACCTCCGTAATATACACACACCTACTTACGTAATACCCACCCATCTACGTAATACACACCCACCTACGTAATACACACCCTCCTCCGTAATACACACCCATCTACGTAATACACACCCACCCATGTAATACACACCCACCCACGTAATACCCACACCCAAGTACGTAATACGTAATACACACCCATCTACGTAATACACACCCATCTACGTAATACACACCCACCTACCAACGTAATACACACCCACCTACCTACGTAATACACACCCACCTACGTAATACACACCACCTTACTTAATACACACCCATCTACGTAATACACACCGACCTCGTTAATACACACCCATCTACGTTATACACACCCACCTCCGTAATACACACCCACCTACGTAATACACACCCACCTACGTAATACACACCCATCTACGTAATACACACACATCTACGTAATACACACCCACCTACCTACATAATACACACCCACCCACGTAAAACACACCTACCTACGTAATACACATCCATCTACGTAATACACACCCAACTCCGTAATACACACCCACCTATCTACGTAATACACACCCACCTACGTTATACACACCCACCTATCTACGTAATACACACCCACCTACGTAATACACACCACCTTACTTAATACACACCCATCTACGTAATACACACCCACCTCCGTAATACACACCCACCTACCTACGTAAAACACACCCATCTACGTAATACACACCCACATACGTAATACACACCCACCTACGTAATACACACCACCTTACTTAATACACACCCATCTACGTAATACACACCCACCTCCGTAATACACACCCACCTACCTACGTAATACACACCCATCTACGTAATACACACCCACCTACGTAATGCACACCACCTTACTTAATACACACCCATCTACGTAATACACACCCACCTCCGTAATACACACCTACCTAAGTAATACACACCCATCTACGTAATACACTCCCACCTACGTAATACACACCCACCTACGTAATACGCACCCACCTACCTACGTAATACACACCCATCTACGTAATACACACCCACCCACGTATTACACACCCACCTACGTATTACACACCCACCTACGTAATACACACCCACCTACGTAATACACACCCACCTACGTAATACACACCCACCTCCGTAATATACACACACCAACCTACGTAATTCACACCCATCTACGTAATACACACCCACCTACGTAATACACACCCACCTCCGTAATACACACCCATCTAAGCAATACACACCCACCCACGTAATACACATCCACCTACCTACGTAATACAAACCCACCTACCTACGTAATACACACCCATCTACGTAATACTCACCCATCTACGTAATACACACCCATATACGTAATACACACCCACCTACCTACGTAATACACACCCACCTACCTACGTAATACACACCCACATATGTATTACACACCCACCTACGTAATACACACCCACCTACCCACGTAATACACACCCACCTACGTAATACACACCACCTTACTTAATACACACCCATCTATGTAATACACACCCACCTACCTACGTAATACACACCCACCTACCTACGTAATACACCCCCACCTACGTAATACACACCACCTTACTTAATACACACCCATCTACGTAATACACACCCACCTTCGTAATACACACCCACTTACGTAATACACACCCACCTACGTCATACACACCCATCTACGTAATACACACCTACCTACGTAATACAGACCCACCTACATAATACACACCACCTTACTTAATACACACCCATCTACGTAATACACACCCACCTACCTACGTATTACACACCCACCTACGTAATACACACCTACCTACGTAATACACATCCACCCACGTAATACACACCCACCTACGTAATACACACCCACCTACGTAATACACACCACCTTACTTAATACACACCCATCTACGTAATACACACCCACTTACCTACGTAATACACACACACACTTACGTAATACACACCCACCTACGTCATACACACCCATCTACGTAATACACACCTACCTACGTAATACAGACCCACCTACATAATACACACCACCTTACTTAATACACACCCATCTACGTAATACACACCCACCTACCTACGTATTACACACCCACCTACGTAATACACACCTACCTACGTAATACACATCCACCCACGTAATACACACCCACCTACGTAATACACACCCACCTACGTAATGCGCACCACCTTACTTAATACACACCCATCTACGTAATACACACCCACCTCCGTATTACACACCCACCTACCCACGTAATACACACCCACCTACGTAATACACATCACTTTAAGTAATACACACCTATCTACGTAACACACCCACCTCCATAATACACACCCACCTACCTACGTAATACACACCCAGCTACGTACGTAATACACACCCATCTACGTAATACACACCCATCTACGTAATACACACCCACCTACGTAATACACACCCAGCTACGTAATACATACCCATCTACGTAATACACACCCATCTTCGTAATACACACCACCTTACTTAATACACACCCATCTACGTAATACACACCCATCTACATAATACACACCCATCTACGTAATACACACCCAACCACGTAATACACATCCACCTACGTAATACACACCCACCTACGTAATACACACCCATTTACGTAATACACACCCATCTACGTAATACACACCTACCTACGAAATACACAACCACCTGCGTAATACACACCCATCTACGTAATACACACCCAACTACATAATACACACCCATCTACGTAATACACACCTACCTACGTAATACACACCCGCCTACGTAATACACACCCACCTACGTTATACACACCCACCTACGTCATACACACCCACCTACGTAATACACACCCACCTCCGTAATACACACCCACCTACGTAATACACACCCACCTACGTAATACACACCCACCTATGTAATACACACCCACCTACCTACGTAATACACACCCACCTACCTACGTAATACACACCCACCTACGTAATACACACCACTTTACTTAATACACACCCATCTACGTAATACACACCCACCCACCTACGTAATACACACCACCTAACTTAATACACACCCATCTACGTAATACACACCCACCTCCGTAATACACACACACCTACGTAACACAAACCACCTTACTTAATACACACCCATCTCCGTAATACACACCCACCTACCTACGTAATACACACCCATCTATGTAATACACACCCACCTACGTAATACACACCCATCTACGTAATACACACTCATCTACGTAATACACACCACCTTACTTAATACACCCATCTACGTAATACACACCCACCCACGTAATACACACCCACCTACGTAATACACACCCACCAACGTAATACACACCCACCTACGTAATACACACCCACCTACCTACGTAATACACACCCATCTACGTAATACACACCCACCTACCTACGTAATACACACCCATCTACGTAATACACACCCACCTACGTAATACACACCCATCTACGTAATACACACCCATCTACGTAATACACACCCATCTACGTAATACACATCACCTTACTTAATACACACCCATCTCCGTAATACACACCCACCCATGTAATACAAACCCACCTACGTAATACACACCCACCTACGTAATACACACCCACCCACGTAAAACACACCCACCTACGTAATACACACCCACCCACGTAATACACACCCACCTACGTGATACACACCCACCCACGTAATACACACCCACCTACGTAATACACACCCACCTACGTAATACACACCCACCCACGTAATACACACCCACCTACGTGATACACACCCACCCACGTAATACACACCCACCTACGTAATACACACCTACCTACGTAATACACACACACACACACCTACGTAATACACAACCACCTACGTAATACACATCCACCTCCGTAATACACACACACCTACCTACGTAATACCCACCCATCTACGTAATACACACCCACCTACGTAATACAAACCCTCCTCCGTAATACACACCCATCTACGTAATACACACCCACCCATGTAATACACACCCACCTCCGTAATACACACCCACCTACCTACGTAATACACACCCATCTACGTAATACACACCCACCCACGTTATACCCACACCCACGTACGTAATACGTAATACACACCCATCTACGTAATACACACCCATCTACGTAATACACACCCACCTACCAACGTAATACACACCCACCTACCTACGTAATACACACCCACCTACGTAATACACACCACCTTACTTAATACACACCCATCTACGTAATACACACCCACCTCCTTAATACACACCCATCTACTTTATACACACCCACCTCCGTAATACACACCCACCTACGTAATACACACCCACCTACGTAATACACACCCATCTACGTAATACACACACATCTACGTAATACACACCCACCTACCTACGTAATACACACCCACCCACGTAAAACACACCTACCTACGTAATACACATCCATCTACGTAATACACACCCAACTCCGTAATACACACCCACCTATCTACGTAATACACACCCACCTACGTAATACACACCCACCTATTTACGTAATACACACCCACCTACGTAATACACACCACCTTACTTAATACACACCCATCTACGTAATACACACCCACCTCCGTAATACACACCCACCTACCTACGTAAAACACACCCATCTACGTAATACACACCCACCTACGTAATACACACCCACCTACGTAATACACACCACCTTACTTAATACACACCCATCTACGTATTACACACCCACCTCCGCAATACACACCCACCTACCTACGTAATACACACCCATCTACGTAATACACACCCACCTACGTAATACACACCACCTTACTTAATACACACCCATCTACGTAATACACACCCATCTACGTAATACACACCCACCCACGTAATACACACCCACCTACGTAATACACACCCACCTACGTAATACACACCCACCTACGTAATACACACCGAACTCCGTAATATACACACACCAACCTACGTAATTCACACCCATCTACGTAATACACACCCACCTACGTAATACACACCCACCTCCATAATACACACCCATCTAAGCAATACACACCCACCCACGTAATACACACCCACCTACCTACGTAATACACACCCATCTACGTAATACACAACCATCTACGTAATAAACACCCATATACGTAATACACACCCACCTACCTACGTAATACACACCCACCTACCTACGTAATACACACCCACATATGTAATACACACCCACCTACGTAATACACACCCACCTACCTACGTAATACACACCCACCTACGTAATACACACCACCTTACTTAATACACACCCATCTACGTAATACACACCCACCTACCTACGTAATACACACCCACCTACGTTATACACACCACCTTACTTAATACACACCCATCTACGTAATACAAACCCACCTCCGTAACACATTCCCACTTACGTAATACACACACACCTACGTAATACACACCCATCTACGTAATACACACCTACCTACGTAATACACACCCACCTACATAATACACACCACCATACTTAATACACACCCATCTACGTAATACACACCCACCTACCTACGTAATACACACCCACCTACGTAATACACACCTACCTACGTAATACACACCCACCTACGTAATACACACCACCTTACTTAATGCACACCCATCTACGTAATACACACCCACCTACCTACGTAATACACACCCACCTACGTAATACACACCACCTTACTTAATACACACCCATCTAAGTAATACACACCCACCTCCGTAACACATACCCACTTACGTAATACACACCCACCTACGTAATACACACCCATCTACGTAATACACATCTACCTACGTAATACACACCCACCTACATAATACACACCACCTTACTTAATACACACCCATCTACGTAATACACACCCACCTACCTACGTAATATACACCTACCTACGTAATACACACCTACCTACTTAATACACACCCACCTACGTAATACACACCACCTTACTTAATACACACCCATCTACGTAATACACACCCACCTCCGTAATACACACCCACCTACCTACGTAATACACATCCATTTACGTCATACACACCCACCTACTTAATACACACCCACTTACGTAATACACACCACCTTACTTAATACACACCCATCTACGTAATACACACCCACCTCCGTATTACACACCCACCTACCTACGTAATACACACCCACCTACGTAATACCCACCACCTTACTTAATACACACCCATCTACGTAATACACACCCACCTCCGTAATAAACACCCACCTACCTACGTAATACACACCCATCTACGTAATACACACCCACCCACGTAATACACACCTACCCACGTAATACCCACCCATCTACGTAATGCATACCCACCTACGTAATACACACCCTCCTCCGTAATACACACCCATCTACGTAATACACACCCATCCACGTAATACACACCCACCTCCGTAATACGCACCCACCTCCGTAATACACACCCACCTACCTACGTAATACACACCCATCTACGTAATACATACCCACCCACGTAATACCCACACCCACGTACGTAATACGTAATACACACCCATCTACGTAATACACACACACCTACCAACGTAATACACACACACCTACCTACGTAATACACACCCACCTACGTAATACACACCACCTTACTTAATACACACCCATCTACGTAATACACACCCACCTCCGTAATACAAACCCATCTACGTTATACACACCCACCTCCGTAATACACACCCACCTACGTAATACACACCCACCTACGTAATACACACCCACCTACGTAATACACACCCATCTACGTAATACACACACATCTACGTAATACACACCCACCTACCTACATAATACACACCCACCCACGTGAAACACACCTACCTACGTAATACACATCCATCTACGTAATACACACCCAACTCCGTAATACACACCCACCTATCTACGTAATACACACCCACCTACGTAATACACACCCACCTATCTACGTAATACACACCCACCTACGTAATACACACCACCTTACTTAATACACACCCATCTACGTAATACACACCCACCTCCGTAATACACACCCACCTACCTACGTAAAACACACCCATCTACGTAATACACACCCACCTACGTAATACACACCCACCTACGTAATACACACCACCTTACTTAATACACACCCATCTACGTAATACACACCCACCTCCGTAATACACACCCACCTACCTACGTAATACACACCCATCTACGTAATACACACCCACCTACGTAATGCACACCACCTTACTTAATACACACCCATCTACGTAATACACACCCACCTCCGTAATACACACCTACCTACGTAATACACACCCATCTACGTAATACACTCCCACCTACGTAATACACACCCACCTTCGTAATACGCACCCACCTACCTACGTAATACACACCCATCTACGTAATACACACCCACCCACGTAATACACACCCACCTGCGTAATACACACCCACCTACGTAATACACACCCACCTACGTAATACACACCCACCTACGTAATACACACCCACCTCCGTAATATACACACACCAACCTACGTAATTCACACCCATCTACGTAATACACACCCACCTACGTAATACACACCCACCTCCGTAATACACACCCATCTAAGCAATACACACCCACCCACGTAATACACACCCACCTACCTACGTAATACAAACCCACCTACCTACGTAATACACACCCATCTACGTAATACTCACCCATCTATGTAATACACACCCATATACGTAATACACACCCACCTACCTACGTAATACACACCCACCTACCTACGTAATACACACCCACATATGTATTACACACCCACCTACGTAATACACACCCACCTACCCACGTAATACACACCCACCTACGTAATACACACCACCTTACTTAATACACACCCATCTATGTAATACACACCCACCTACCTACGTAATACACACCCACCTACCTACGTAATACACCCCCACCTACGTAATACACACCACCTTACTTAATACACACCCATCTACGTAATACACACCCACCTTCGTAATACACACCCACTTACGTAATACACACCCACCTACGTCATACACACCCATCTACGTAATACACACCTACCTACGTAATACAGACCCACCTACATAATACACACCACCTTACTTAATACACACCCATCTACGTAATACACACCCACCTACCTACGTATTACACACCCACCTACGTAATACACACCTACCTACGTAATACACATCCACCCACGTAATACACACCCACCTACGTAATACACACCCACCTACGTAATACACACCACCTTACTTAATACACACCCATCTACGTAATACACACCCACCTCCGTAATACACACCCACTTACCTACGTAATACACACACACACCTACGTAATACACAACCACTTACGTAATACACACCACCTTACTTAATACACACCCATCTACGTAATACACACCCACCTCCGTATTACACACCCACCTACCCACGTAATACACACCCACCTATGTAATACACATCACTTTATGTAATACACACCTATCTACGTAACACACCCACCTCCATAATACACACCAACCTACCTACGTAATACACACCCAGCTACGTACGTAATACACACCCATCTACGTAATACACACCCATCTACGTAATACACACCCACCTACGTAATACACACCCAGCTACGTAATACATACCCATCTACGTAATACACACCCATCTTCGTAATACACACCACCTTACTTAATACACACCCATCTACGTAATACACACCCATCTACATAATACACACACATCTACGTAATACACACCCAACCACGTAATACACATCCACCTACGTAATACACACCCACCTACGTAATACACACCCACCTACGTAATACACACCCATTTACGTAATACACACCCATCTACGTAATACACACCTACCTACGAAATACACACCCACCTGCGTAATACACACCCATCTACGTAATACACACCCATCTACGTAATACACACCCATCTACGTAATACACACCTACCTACGTAATACACACCCGCCTACGTAATACACACCCACCTACGTTATACACACCCACCTACGTCATACACACCCACCTACGTAATACACACCCACCTCCGTAATACACACCCACCTACGTAATACACACCCACCTACGTAATACACACCCACCTATGTAATACACACCCACCTACCTACGTTATACACACCCACCTACGTATTACACACCACCTTACTTAATACACAACCATCTACGTAATACACACCCACCTACCTACGTAATACACACCCACCTACCTACGTAATACACACCCACCTACGTAATACACACCACTTTACTTAATACACACCCATCTACGTAAAACACACCCACCCACCTACGTAATACACACCACCTAACTTAATACACACCCATCTACGTAATACACACCCACCTCCGTAATACACACACACCTACGTAACACAAACCACCTTACTTAATACACACCCATCTACGTAATACACACCCACCTACATACGTAATACACACCCATCTATGTAATACACACCCACCTACGTAATACACACCCATCTACGTAATACACACCCATCTACGTAATACACACCACCTTACTTAATACACCCATCTACGTAATACACACCCACCCACGTAATACACACCCACCTACGTAATACACACCCACCAACGTAATACATACCCACCTACGTCATACACACCCACCTACCTACGTAATACACACCCATCTACGTAATACACACCCACCTACCTACGTAATACACACCCATCTACGTAATACACACCCACCTACGTAATACACACCCATCTACGTAATACACACCCATCTACGTAATACACACCCATCTACGTAATACACACCCATCTACGTAATACACATCACCTTACTTAATACACACCCATCACCGTAATACACACCCACCCATGTAATACAAACCCACCTACGTAATACACACCCACCTACGTAATACACACCCACCCACGTAATACACACCCACCTACGTAATACACACCCACCCACGTAATACACACCCACCTACGTGATACACACCCACCCACGTAATACACACCCACCTACGTAATACACACCCACCTACGTAATACACACCCACCCACGTAATACACACCCACCTACGTGATACACACCCACCCACATAATACACACCCACCTACGTAATACACACCTACCTACGTAATACACACACACACACCTACGTAATACACAACCACCTACGTAATACACATCCACCTCCGTAATACACACACACCTACCTACGTAATACCCACCCATCTACGTAATACACACCCACCTACGTAATACAAACCCTCCTCCGTAATACACACCCATCTACGTAATACACACCCACCCATGTAATACACACCCACCTCCGTAATACACACCCACCTACCTACGTAATACACACCCATCTACGTAATACACACCCACCCACGTTATACCCACACCCACGTACGTAATACGTAATACACTCCCATCTACGTAATACACACCCATCCACGTAATACACACCCACCTACCAACGTAATACACACCCACCTACCTACGTAATACACACCCACCTACGTAATACACACCACCTTACTTAATACACACCCATCTACGTAATACACACCCACCTCCTTAATACACACCCATCTACGTTATACACACCCACCTCCGTAATACACACCCACCTACGTAATACACACCCACCTACGTAATACACACCCATCTACGTAATACACACACATCTACGTAATACACACCCACCTACCTACGTAATACACACCCACCCACGTAAAACACACCTACCTACGTAATACACATCCATCTACGTAATACACACCCAACTCCGTAATACACACCCACCTATCTACGTAATACACACCCACCTACGTAATACACACCCACCTATTTACGTAATACACACCCACCTACGTAATACACACCACCTTACTTAATACACACCCATCTACGTAATACACACCCACCTCCGTAATACACACCCACCTACCTACGTAAAACACACCCATCTACGTAATACACACCCACCTACGTAATACACACCCACCTACGTAATACACACCACCTTACTTAATACACACCCATCTACGTAATACACACCCACCTCCGCAATACACACCCACCTACCTACGTAATACACACCCATCTACGTAATACACACCCACCTACGTAATACACACCACCTTACTTAATACACACCCATCTACGTAATACACACCCATCTACGTAATACACACCCACCCACGTAATACACACCCACCTACGTAATACACACCCACCTACGTAATACACACCACCTTATTTAATACACACCCATCTACGTAATACACACCCACCTACCTACGGAATATACACCCACCTACGTAATACACACCACCTTACTTAATACACACCCATCTACGTAATACACACCCACCTCCGTATTACACACCCACCTACCTACGTAATACACACCCACCTACGTAATACCCACCACCTTACTTAATACACACCCATCTACGTAATACACGCCCACCTCCGTAATACACACCCACCTACCTACGTAATACACACCCATCTACGTACGTAATACACACCCACCCACGAAATACACACCCACCTACGTAATACACACCCACCTACGTAATACACATCCACCTCCGTAATATACACACACCTACTTACGTAATACCCACCCATCTACGTAATACACACCCACCTACGTAATACACACCCTCCTCCGTAATACACACCCATCTACGTAATACACACCCACCCATGTAATACACACCCACCCACGTAATACCCACACCCACGTACGTAATACGTAATACACACCCATCTACGTAATACACACCCATCTACGTAATACACACCCACCTACCAACGTAATACACACCCACCTACCTACGTAATACACACCCACCTACGTAATACACACCACCTTACTTAATACACACCCATCTACGTAATACACACCGACCTCGTTAATACACACCCATCTACGTTATACACACCCACCTCCGTTATACACACCCACCTACGTAATACACACCCACCTACGTAATACACACCCATCTACGTAATACACACACATATACGTAATACACACCCACCTACCTACATAATACACACCCACCCACGTAAAACACACCTACCTACGTAATACACATCCATCTACGTAATACACACCCAACTCCGTAATACACACCCACCTATCTACGTAATACACACCCACCTACGTTATACACACCCACCTATCTACGTAATACACACCCACCTACGTAATACACACCACCTTACTTAATACACACCCATCTACGTAATACACACCCACCTCCGTAATACACACCCACCTACCTACGTAAAACACACCCATCTACGTAATACACACCCACCTACGTAATACACACCCACCTACGTAATACACACCACCTTACTTAATACACACCCATCTACGTAATACACACCCACCTCCGTAATACACACCCACCTACCTACGTAATACACACCCATCTACGTAATACACACCCACCTACGTAATGCACACCACCTTACTTAATACACACCCATCTACGTAATACACACCCACCTCCGTAATACACACCTACCTACGTAATACACACCCATCTACGTAATACACTCCCACCTACGTAATACACACCCACCTACGTAATACGCACCCACCTACCTACGTAATACACACCCATCTACGTAATACACACCCACCCACGTAATACACACCCACCTACGTAATACACACCCACCTACGTAATACACACCCACCTACGTAATACACACCCACCTACGTAATACACACCCACCTCCGTAATATACACACACCAACCTACGTAATTCACACCCATCTACGTAATACACACCCACCTACGTAATACACACCCACCTCCGTAATACACACCCATCTAAGCAATACACACCCACCCACGTAATACACACCCACCTACCTACGTAATACAAACCCACCTACCTACGTAATACACACCCATCTACGTAATACTCACCCATCTACGTAATACACACCCATATACGTAATACACACCCACCTACCTACGTAATACACACCCACCTACCTACGTAATACACACCCACATATGTATTACACACCCACCTACGTAATACACACACACCTACCCACGTAATACACACACACCTACGTAATACACACCACCTTACTTAATACACACCCATCTATGTAATACACACCCACCTACCTACGTAATACACACCCACCTACCTACGTAATACACCCCCACCTACGTAATACACACCACCTTACTTAATACACACCCATCTACGTAATACACACCCACCTTCGTAATACACACCCACTTACGTAATACACACCCACCTACGTCATACACACCCATCTACGTAATACACACCTACCTACGTAATACAGACCCACCTACATAATACACACCACCTTACTTAATACACACCCATCTACGTAATACACACCCACCTACCTACGTATTACACACCCACCTACGTAATACACACCTACCTACGTAATACACATCCACCCACGTAATACACAACCACCTACGTAATACACACCCACCTACGTAATACACACCACCTTACTTAATACACACCCATCTACGTAATACACACCCACCTCCGTAATACACACCCACTTACCTACGTAATACACACACACACTTACGTAATACACACCCACCTACGTCATACACACCCATCTACGTAATACACACCTACCTACGTAATACAGACCCACCTACATAATACACACCACCTTACTTAATACACACCCATCTACGTAATACACACCCACCTACCTACGTATTACACACCCACCTACGTAATACACACCTACCTACGTAATACACATCCACCCACGTAATACACACCCACCTACGTAATACACACCCACCTACGTAATGCGCACCACCTTACTTAATACACACCCATCTACGTAATACACACCCACCTCCGTATTACACACCCACCTACCCACGTAATACACACCCACCTACGTAATACACATCACTTTAAGTAATACACACCTATCTACGTAACACTCCCACCTCCATAATATACACCCACCTACCTACGTAATACACACCCAGCTACGTACGTAATACAAACCCATCTACGTAATACACACCCATCTACGTAATACACACCCACCTACGTAATACACACCCAGCTACGTAATACATACCCATCTACGTAATACACACCCATCTTCGTAATACACACCACCTTACTTAATACACACCCATCTACGTAATACACACCCATCTACATAATACACACCCATCTACGTAATACACACCCAACCACGTAATACACATCCACCTACGTAATACACACCCACCTACGTAATACACACCCATTTACGTAATACACACCCATCTACGTAATACACACCTACCTACGAAATACACACCCACCTGCGTAATACACACCCATCTACGTAATACACACCCATCTACGTAATACACACCCATCTACGTAATACACACCTACCTACGTAATACACACCCGCCTACGTAATACACACCCACCTACGTTATACACACCCACCTACGTCATACACACCCACCTACGTAATACACACCCACCTCCGTAATACACACCCACCTACGTAATACACACCCACCTACGTAATACACACCCACCTATGTAATACACACCCACCTACCTACGTAATACACACCCACCTACGTATTACACACCACCTTACTTAATACACAACCATCTACGTAATACACACCCACCTACCTACGTAATACACACCCACCTACCTACGTAATACACACCCACCTACGTAATACACACCACTTTACTTAATACACACACATCTACGTAATACACACCCACCCACCTACGTAATACACACCACCTAACTTAATACACACCCATCTACGTAATACACACCCACCTCCGTAATACACACACACCTACGTAACACAAACCACCTTACTTAATACACACCCATCTCCGTAATACACACCCACCTACCTACGTAATACACACCCATCTATGTAATACACACCCACCTACGTAATACACACCCATCTACGTAATACACACCCATCTACGTAATACACACCACCTTACTTAATACACCCATCTACGTAATACACACCCACCCACGTAATACACACCCACCTACGTAATACACACCCACCAACGTAATACACACCCACCTACGTAATACACACCCACCTACCTACGTAATACACACCCATCTACGTAATACACACCCACCTACCTACGTAATACACACCCATCTACGTAATACACACCCACCTACGTAATACACACCCATCTACGTAATACACACCCATCTACGTAATACACACCCATCTACGTAATACACATCACCTTACTTAATACACACCCATCTCCGTAATACAAACCCACCCATGTAATACAAACCCACCTACGTAATACACACCCACCTACGTAATACACACCCACCCACGTAAAACACACCCACCTACGTAATACACACCCACCCACGTAATACACACCCACCTACGTGATACACACCCACCCACGTAATACACACCCACCTACGTAATACACACCCACCTACGTAATACACACCCACCCACGTAATACACACCCACCTACGTGATACACACCCACCCACGTAATACACACCCACCTACGTAATACACACCTACCTACGTAATACACACCCACCTACGTGATACACACCCACCCACATAATACACACCCACCTACGTAATACACACCTACCTACGTAATACACACACACACACCTACGTAATACACAACCACCTACGTAATACACATCCACCTCCGTAATACACACACACCTACCTACGTAATACCCACCCATCTACGTAATACACACCCACCTACGTAATACAAACCCTCCTCCGTAATACACACCCATCTACGTAATACACACCCACCCATGTAATACACACCCACCTCCGTAATACACACCCACCTACCTACGTAATACACACCCATCTACGTAATACACACCCACCCACGTTATACCCACACCCACGTACGTAATACGTAATACACTCCCATCTACGTAATACACACCCATCCACGTAATACACACCCACCTACCAACGTAATACACACCCACCTACCTACGTAATACACACCCACCTACGTAATACACACCACCTTACTTAATACACACCCATCTACGTAATACACACCCACCTCCTTAATACACACCCATCTACGTTATACACACCCACCTCCGTAATACACACCCACCTACGTAATACACACCCACCTACGTAATACACACCCATCTACGTAATACACACACATCTACGTAATACACACCCACCTACCTACGTAATACACACCCACCCACGTAAAACACACCTACCTACGTAATACACATCCATCTACGTAATACACACCCAACTCCGTAATACACACCCACCTATCTACGTAATACACACCCACCTACGTAATACACACCCACCTATTTACGTAATACACACCCACCTACGTAATACACACCACCTTACTTAATACACACCCATCTACGTAATACACACCCACCTCCGTAATACACACCCACCTACCTACGTAAAACACACCCATCTACGTAATACACACCCACCTACGTAATACACACCCACCTACGTAATACACACCACCTTACTTAATACACACCCATCTACGTAATACACACCCACCTCCGCAATACACACCCACCTACCTACGTAATACACACCCATCTACGTAATACACACCCACCTACGTAATACACACCACCTTACTTAATACACACCCATCTACGTAATACACACCCATCTACGTAATACACACCCACCCACGTAATACACACCCACCTACGTAATACACACCCACCTACGTAATACACACCACCTTATTTAATACACACCCATCTACGTAATACACACCCACCTACCTACGGAATATACACCCACCTACGTAATACACACCACCTTACTTAATACACACCCATCTACGTAATACACACCCACCTCCGTATTACACACCCACCTACCTACGTAATACACACCCACCTACGTAATACCCACCACCTTACTTAATACACACCCATCTACGTAATACACGCCCACCTCCGTAATACACACCCACCTACCTACGTAATACACACCCATCTACGTACGTAATACACACCCACCCACGAAATACACACCCACCTACGTAATACACACCCACCTACGTAATACACATCCACCTCCGTAATATACACACACCTACTTACGTAATACCCACCCATCTACGTAATACACACCCACCTACGTAATACACACCCTCCTCCGTAATACACACCCATCTACGTAATACACACCCACCCATGTAATACACACCCACCCACGTAATACCCACACCCACGTACGTAATACGTAATACACACCCATCTACGTAATACACACCCATCTACGTAATACACACCCACCTACCAACGTAATACACACCCACCTACCTACGTAATACACACCCACCTACGTAATACACACCACCTTACTTAATACACACCCATCTACGTAATACACACCGACCTCGTTAATACACACCCATCTACGTTATACACACCCACCTCCGTTATACACACCCACCTACGTAATACACACCCACCTACGTAATACACACCCATCTACGTAATACACACACATATACGTAATACACACCCACCTACCTACATAATACACACCCACCCACGTAAAACACACCTACCTACGTAATACACATCCATCTACGTAATACACACCCAACTCCGTAATACACACCCACCTATCTACGTAATACACACCCACCTACGTTATACACACCCACCTATCTACGTAATACACACCCACCTACGTAATACACACCACCTTACTTAATACACACCCATCTACGTAATACACACCCACCTCCGTAATACACACCCACCTACCTACGTAAAACACACCCATCTACGTAATACACACCCACCTACGTAATACACACCCACCTACGTAATACACACCACCTTACTTAATACACACCCATCTACGTAATACACACCCACCTCCGTAATACACACCCACCTACCTACGTAATACACACCCATCTACGTAATACACACCCACCTACGTAATGCACACCACCTTACTTAATACACACCCATCTACGTAATACACACCCACCTCCGTAATACACACCTACCTACGTAATACACACCCATCTACGTAATACACTCCCACCTACGTAATACACACCCACCTACGTAATACGCACCCACCTACCTACGTAATACACACCCATCTACGTAATACACACCCACCCACGTAATACACACCCACCTACGTAATACACACCCACCTACGTAATACACACCCACCTACGTAATACACACCCACCTACGTAATACACACCCACCTCCGTAATATACACACACCAACCTACGTAATTCACACCCATCTACGTAATACACACCCACCTACGTAATACACACCCACCTCCGTAATACACACCCATCTAAGCAATACACACCCACCCACGTAATACACACCCACCTACCTACGTAATACAAACCCACCTACCTACGTAATACACACCCATCTACGTAATACTCACCCATCTACGTAATACACACCCATATACGTAATACACACCCACCTACCTACGTAATACACACCCACCTACCTACGTAATACACACCCACATATGTATTACACACCCACCTACGTAATACACACACACCTACCCACGTAATACACACACACCTACGTAATACACACCACCTTACTTAATACACACCCATCTATGTAATACACACCCACCTACCTACGTAATACACACCCACCTACCTACGTAATACACCCCCACCTACGTAATACACACCACCTTACTTAATACACACCCATCTACGTAATACACACCCACCTTCGTAATACACACCCACTTACGTAATACACACCCACCTACGTCATACACACCCATCTACGTAATACACACCTACCTACGTAATACAGACCCACCTACATAATACACACCACCTTACTTAATACACACCCATCTACGTAATACACACCCACCTACCTACGTATTACACACCCACCTACGTAATACACACCTACCTACGTAATACACATCCACCCACGTAATACACAACCACCTACGTAATACACACCCACCTACGTAATACACACCACCTTACTTAATACACACCCATCTACGTAATACACACCCACCTCCGTAATACACACCCACTTACCTACGTAATACACACACACACTTACGTAATACACACCCACCTACGTCATACACACCCATCTACGTAATACACACCTACCTACGTAATACAGACCCACCTACATAATACACACCACCTTACTTAATACACACCCATCTACGTAATACACACCCACCTACCTACGTATTACACACCCACCTACGTAATACACACCTACCTACGTAATACACATCCACCCACGTAATACACACCCACCTACGTAATACACACCCACCTACGTAATGCGCACCACCTTACTTAATACACACCCATCTACGTAATACACACCCACCTCCGTATTACACACCCACCTACCCACGTAATACACACCCACCTACGTAATACACATCACTTTAAGTAATACACACCTATCTACGTAACACTCCCACCTCCATAATATACACCCACCTACCTACGTAATACACACCCAGCTACGTACGTAATACAAACCCATCTACGTAATACACACCCATCTACGTAATACACACCCACCTACGTAATACACACCCAGCTACGTAATACATACCCATCTACGTAATACACACCCATCTTCGTAATACACACCACCTTACTTAATACACACCCATCTACGTAATACACACCCATCTACATAATACACACCCATCTACGTAATACACACCCAACCACGTAATACACATCCACCTACGTAATACACACCCACCTACGTAATACACACCCATTTACGTAATACACACCCATCTACGTAATACACACCTACCTACGAAATACACACCCACCTGCGTAATACACACCCATCTACGTAATACACACCCATCTACGTAATACACACCCATCTACGTAATACACACCTACCTACGTAATACACACCCGCCTACGTAATACACACCCACCTACGTTATACACACCCACCTACGTCATACACACCCACCTACGTAATACACACCCACCTCCGTAATACACACCCACCTACGTAATACACACCCACCTACGTAATACACACCCACCTATGTAATACACACCCACCTACCTACGTAATACACACCCACCTACGTATTACACACCACCTTACTTAATACACAACCATCTACGTAATACACACCCACCTACCTACGTAATACACACCCACCTACCTACGTAATACACACCCACCTACGTAATACACACCACTTTACTTAATACACACACATCTACGTAATACACACCCACCCACCTACGTAATACACACCACCTAACTTAATACACACCCATCTACGTAATACACACCCACCTCCGTAATACACACACACCTACGTAACACAAACCACCTTACTTAATACACACCCATCTCCGTAATACACACCCACCTACCTACGTAATACACACCCATCTATGTAATACACACCCACCTACGTAATACACACCCATCTACGTAATACACACCCATCTACGTAATACACACCACCTTACTTAATACACCCATCTACGTAATACACACCCACCCACGTAATACACACCCACCTACGTAATACACACCCACCAACGTAATACACACCCACCTACGTAATACACACCCACCTACCTACGTAATACACACCCATCTACGTAATACACACCCACCTACCTACGTAATACACACCCATCTACGTAATACACACCCACCTACGTAATACACACCCATCTACGTAATACACACCCATCTACGTAATACACACCCATCTACGTAATACACATCACCTTACTTAATACACACCCATCTCCGTAATACAAACCCACCCATGTAATACAAACCCACCTACGTAATACACACCCACCTACGTAATACACACCCACCCACGTAAAACACACCCACCTACGTAATACACACCCACCCACGTAATACACACCCACCTACGTGATACACACCCACCCACGTAATACACACCCACCTACGTAATACACACCCACCTACGTAATACACACCCACCCACGTAATACACACCCACCTACGTGATACACACCCACCCACGTAATACACACCCACCTACGTAATACACACCTACCTACGTAATACACACACACACACACCTACGTAATACACAACCACCTACGTAATACACATCCACCTCCGTAATACACACACACCTACGTACGTAATACCCACCCATCTACGTAATACACACCCACCTACGTAATACAAACCCTCCTCCGTAATACACACCCATCTACGTAATACACACCCACCCATGTAATACACACCCACCTCCGTAATACACACCCACCTACCTACGTAATACACACCCATCTACGTAATACACACCCACCCACGTTATACCCACACCCACGTACGTAATACGTAATACACACCCATCTACGTAATACACACCCATCTACGTAATACACACCCACCTACCAACGTAATACACACCCACCTACCTACGTAATACACACCCACCTACGTAATACACACCACCTTACTTAATACACACCCATCTACGTAATACACACCCACCTCCTTAATACACACCCATCTACGTTATACACACCCACCTCCGTAATACACACCCACCTACGTAATACACACCCACCTACGTAATACACACCCATCTACGTAATACACACACATCTACGTAATACACACCCACCTACCTACGTAATACACACCCACCCACGTAAAACACACCTACCTACGTAATACACATCCATCTACGTAATACACACCCAACTCCGTAATACACACCCACCTATCTACGTAATACACACCCACCTACGTAATACACACCCACCTATTTACGTAATACACACCCACCTACGTAATACACACCACCTTATTTAATACACACCCATCTACGTAATACACACCCACCTCCGTAATACACACCCACCTACCTACGTAAAACACACCCATCTACGTAATACACACCCACCTACGTAATACACACCCACCTACGTAATACACACCACCTTACTTAATACACACCCATCTACGTATTACACACCCACCTCCGCAATACACACCCACCTACCTACGTAATACACACCCATCTACGTAATACACACCCACCTACGTAATACACACCACCTTACTTAATACACACCCATCTACGTAATACACACCCATCTACGTAATACACACCCACCCACGTAATACACACCCACCTACGTAATACACACCCACCTACGTAATACACACCCACCTACGTAATACACACCGAACTCCGTAATATACACACACCAACCTACGTAATTCACACCCATCTACGTAATACACACCCACCTACGTAATACACACCCACCTCCATAATACACACCCATCTAAGCAATACACACCCACCCACGTAATACACACCCACCTACCTACGTAATACACACCCATCTACGTAATACACAACCATCTACGTAATACACACCCATATACGTAATACACACCCACCTACCTACGTAATACACACCCACCTACCTACGTAATACACACCCACATATGTAATACACACCCACCTACGTAATACACACCCACCTACCTACGGAATACACACCCACCTACGTAATACACACCACCTTACTTAATACACACCCATCTAAGTAATACACACCCACCTACCTACGTAATACACACCCACCTACCTACGTAATACACCCCCACCTACGTAATACACACCACCTTACTTAATACACACCCATCTACGTAATACACACCCACCTTCGTAATACACACCCACTTACGTAATACACACCCACCTACGTCATACACACCCATCTACGTCATACACACCTACCTACGTAATACACACCCACCTACATAATACACACCACCTTACTTAATACACACCCATCTACGTAATACACACCCACCTACCTACGTATTACACACCCACCTACGTAATACACACCTACCTACGTAATACACACCCACCCACGTAATACACACCCACCTACGTAATACACACCCACCTACGTAATACACACCCACCCACGTAATACACACCCACCTACGTGATACACACCCACCCACATAATACACACCCACCTACGTAATACACACCTACCTACGTAATACACACACACACACCTACGTAATACACAACCACCTACGTAATACACATCCACCTCCGTAATACACACACACCTACCTACGTAATACCCACCCATCTACGTAATACACACCCACCTACGTAATACAAACCCTCCTCCGTAATACACACCCATCTACGTAATACACACCCACCCATGTAATACACACCCACCTCCGTAATACACACCCACCTACCTACGTAATACACACCCATCTGCGTAATACACACCCACCCATGTTATACCCACACCCACGTACGTAATACGTAATACACTCCCATCTACGTAATACACACCCATCTACGTAATACACACCCACCTACCAACGTAATACACACCCACCTACCTACGTAATACACACCCACCTACGTAATACACACCACCTTACTTAATACACACCCATCTACGTAATACACACCCACCTCCTTAATACACACCCATCTACGTTATACACACCCACCTCCGTAATACACACCCACCTACGTAATACACACCCACCTACGTAATACACACCCATCTACGTAATACACACACATCTACGTAATACACACCCACCTACCTACGTAATACACACCCACCCACGTAAAACACACCTACCTACGTAATACACATCCATCTACGTAATACACACCCAACTCCGTAATCCACACCCACCTATCTACGTAATACACACCCACCTACGTAATACACACCCACATATTTACGTAATACACACCCACCTACGTAATACACACCACCTTACTTAATACACACCCATCTACGTAATACACACCCACCTCCGTAATACACACCCACCTACCTACGTAAAACACACCCATCTACGTAATACACACCCACCTACGTAATACACACCCACCTACGTAATACACACCACCTTACTTAATACACACCCATCTACGTAATACACACCCACCTCCGCAATACACACCCACCTACCTACGTAATACACACCCATCTACGTAATACACACCCACCTACGTAATACACACCACCTTACTTAATACACACCCATCTACGTAATACACACCCATCTACGTAATACACACCCACCCACGTAATACACACCCACCTACGTAATACACACCCACCTACGTAATACACACCACCTTATTTAATACACACCCATCTACGTAATACACACCCACCTACCTACGGAATATACACCCACCTACGTAATACACACCACCTTACTTAATACACACCCATCTACGTAATACACACCCACCTCCGTATTACACACCCACCTACCTACGTAATACACACCCACCTACGTAATACCCACCACCTTACTTAATACACACCCATCTACGTAATACACACCCACCTCCGTAATACACACCCACCTACCTACGTAATACACACCCATCTACGTACGTAATACACACCCACCCACGAAATACACACCCACCTACGTAATACACACCCACCTACGTAATACACATCCACCTCCGTAATATACACACACCTACTTACGTAATACCCACCCATCTACGTAATACACACCCACCTACGTAATACACACCCTCCTCCGTAATACACACCCATCTACGTAATACACACCCACCCATGCAATACACACCCACCCACGTAATACCCACACCCACGTACGTAATACGTAATACACACCCATCTACGTAATACACACCCATCTACGTAATACACACCCACCTACCAACGTAATACACACCCACCTACCTACGTAATACACACCCACCTACGTAATACACACCACCTTACTTAATACACACCCATCTACGTAATACACACCGACCTCGTTAATACACACCCATCTACGTTATACACACCCACCTCCGTAATACACACCCACCTACGTAATACACACCCACCTACGTAATACACACCCATCTACGTAATACACACACATCTACGTAATACACACCCACCTACCTACATAATACACACCCACCCACGTAAAACACACCTACCTACGTAATACACATCCATCTACGTAATACACACCCAACTCCGTAATACACACCCACCTATCTACGTAATACACACCCACCTACGTTATACACACCCACCTATCTACGTAATACACACCCACCTACGTAATACACACCACCTTACTTAATACACACCCATCTACGTAATACACACCCACCTCCGTAATACACACCCACCTACCTACGTAAAACACACCCATCTACGTAATACACACCCACATACGTAATACACACCCACCTACGTAATACACACCACCTTACTTAATACACACCCATCTACGTAATACACACCACCTTACTTAATACACACCCATCTACGTAATACACACCCACCTCCGTAATACACACCCACCTACCTACGTAATACACACCCATCTACGTAATACACACCCACCTACGTAATGCACACCACCTTACTTAATACACACCCATCTACGTAATACACACCCACCTCCGTAATACACACCTACCTAAGTAATACACACCCATCTACGTAATACACTCCCACCTACGTAATACACACCCACCTACGTAATACGCACCCACCTACCTACGTATTACACACCCATCTACGTAATACACACCCACCCACGTAATACACACCCACCTACGTATTACACACCCACCTACGTAATACACACCCACCTACGTAATACACACCCACCTACGTAATACACACCCACCTCCGTAATATACACACACCAACCTACGTAATTCACACCCATCTACGTAATACACACCCACCTACGTAATACACACCCACCTCCGTAATACACACCCATCTAAGCAATACACACCCACCCACGTAATACACATCCACCTACCTACGTAATACAAACCCACCTACCTACGTAATACACACCCATCTACGTAATACTCACCCATCTACGTAATACACACCCATATACGTAATACACACCCACCTACCTACGTAATACACACCCACCTACCTACGTAATACACACCCACATATGTATTACACACCCACCTACGTAATACACACCCACCTACCCACGTAATACACACCCACCTACGTAATACACACCACCTTACTTAATACACACCCATCTATGTAATACACACCCACCTACCTACGTAATACACACCCACCTACCTACGTAATACACCGCCACCTACGTAATACACACCACCTTACTTAATACACACCCATCTACGTAATACACACCCACCTTCGTAATACACACCCACTTACGTAATACACACCCACCTACGTCATACACACCCATCTACGTAATACACACCTACCTACGTAATACAGACCCACCTACATAATACACACCACCTTACTTAATACACACCCATCTACGTAATACACACCCACCTACCTACGTATTACACACCCACCTACGTAATACACACCTACCTACGTAATACACATCCACCCACGTAATACACACCCACCTACGTAATACACACCCACCTACGTAATACACACCACCTTACTTAATACACACCCATCTACGTAATACACACCCACTTACCTACGTAATACACACACACACTTACGTAATACACACCCACCTACGTCATACACACCCATCTACGTAATACACACCTACCTACGTAATACAGACCCACCTACATAATACACACCACCTTACTTAATACACACCCATCTACGTAATACACACCCACCTACCTACGTATTACACACCCACCTACGTAATACACACCTACCTACGTAATACACATCCACCCACGTAATACACACCCACCTACGTAATACACACCCACCTACGTAATGCGCACCACCTTACTTAATACACACCCATCTACGTAATACACACCCACCTCCGTATTACACACCCACCTACCCACGTAATACACACCCACCTACGTAATACACATCACTTTAAGTAATACACACCTATCTACGTAACACACCCACCTCCATAATACACACCCACCTACCTACGTAATACACACCCAGCTACGTACGTAATACACACCCATCTACGTAATACACACCCATCTACGTAATACACACCCACCTACGTAATACACACCCAGCTACGTAATACATACCCATCTACGTAATACACACCCATCTTCGTAATACACACCACCTTACTTAATACACACCCACCTACGTAATACACACCCATCTACATAATACACACCCATCTACGTAATACACACCCAACCACGTAATACACATCCACCTACGTAATACACACCCACCTACGTAATACACACCCATTTACGTAATACACACCCATCTACGTAATACACACCTACCTACGAAATACACAACCACCTGCGTAATACACACCCATCTACGTAATACACACCCAACTACATAATACACACCCATCTACGTAATACACACCTACCTACGTAATACACACCCGCCTACGTAATACACACCCACCTACGTTATACACACCCACCTACGTCATACACACCCACCTACGTAATACACACCCACCTCCGTAATACACACCCACCTACGTAATACACACCCACCTACGTAATACACACCCACCTATGTAATACACACCCACCTACCTACGTAATACACACCCACCTACGTAATACACACCCTCCTCCGTAATACACACCCATCTACGTAATACACACCCACCCATGTAATACACACCCACCCACGTAATACCCACACCCACGTACGTAATACGTAATACACACCCATCTACGTAATACACACCCATCTACGTAATACACACCCACCTACCAACGTAATACACACCCACCTACCTACGTAATACACACCCACCTACGTAATACACACCACCTTACTTAATACACACCCATCTACGTAATACACACCGACCTCGTTAATACACACCCATCTACGTTATACACACCCACCTCCGTAATACACACCCATCTACGTAATACACACTCATCTACGTAATACACACCACCTTACTTAATACACCCATCTACGTAATACACACCCACCCACGTAATACACACCCACCTACGTAATACACACCCACCAACGTAATACACACCCACCTACGTAATACACACCCACCTACCTACGTAATACACACCCATCTACGTAATACACACCCACCTACCTACGTAATACACACCCATCTACGTAATACACACCCACCTACGTAATACACACCCATCTACGTAATACACACCCATCTACGTAATACACACCCATCTACGTAATACACATCACCTTACTTAATACACACCCATCTCCGTAATACACACCCACCCATGTAATACAAACCCACCTACGTAATACACACCCACCTACGTAATACACACCCACCCACGTAAAACACACCCACCTACGTAATACACACCCACCCACGTAATACACACCCACCTACGTGATACACACCCACCCACGTAATACACACCCACCTACGTAATACACACCCACCTACGTAATACACACCCACCCACGTAATACACACCCACCTACGTGATACACACCCACCCACGTAATACACACCCACCTACGTAATACACACCTACCTACGTAATACACACACACACACACCTACGTAATACACAACCACCTACGTAATACACATCCACCTCCGTAATACACACACACCTACCTACGTAATACCCACCCATCTACGTAATACACACCCACCTACGTAATACAAACCCTCCTCCGTAATACACACCCATCTACGTAATACACACCCACCCATGTAATACACACCCACCTCCGTAATACACACCCACCTACCTACGTAATACACACCCATCTACGTAATACACACCCACCCACGTTATACCCACACCCACGTACGTAATACGTAATACACACCCATCTACGTAATACACACCCATCTACGTAATACACACCCACCTACCAACGTAATACACACCCACCTACCTACGTAATACACACCCACCTACGTAATACACACCACCTTACTTAATACACACCCATCTACGTAATACACACCCACCTCCTTAATACACACCCATCTACTTTATACACACCCACCTCCGTAATACACACCCACCTACGTAATACACACCCACCTACGTAATACACACCCATCTACGTAATACACACACATCTACGTAATACACACCCACCTACCTACGTAATACACACCCACCCACGTAAAACACACCTACCTACGTAATACACATCCATCTACGTAATACACACCCAACTCCGTAATACACACCCACCTATCTACGTAATACACACCCACCTACGTAATACACACCCACCTATTTACGTAATACACACCCACCTACGTAATACACACCACCTTACTTAATACACACCCATCTACGTAATACACACCCACCTCCGTAATACACACCCACCTACCTACGTAAAACACACCCATCTACGTAATACACACCCACCTACGTAATACACACCCACCTACGTAATACACACCACCTTACTTAATACACACCCATCTACGTAATACACACCGACCTCGTTAATACACACCCATCTACGTTATACACACCCACCTCCGTAATACACACCCACCTACGTAATACACACCCACCTACGTAATACACACCCATCTACGTAATACACACACATCTACGTAATACACACCCACCTACCTACATAATACACACCCACCCACGTAAAACACACCTACCTACGTAATACACATCCATCTACGTAATACACACCCAACTCCGTAATACACACCCACCTATCTACGTAATACACACCCACCTACGTTATACACACCCACCTATCTACGTAATACACACCCACCTACGTAATACACACCACCTTACTTAATACACACCCATCTACGTAATACACACCCACCTCCGTAATACACACCCACCTACCTACGTAAAACACACCCATCTACGTAATACACACCCACATACGTAATACACACCCACCTACGTAATACACACCACCTTACTTAATACACACCCATCTACGTAATACACACCACCTTACTTAATACACACCCATCTACGTAATACACACCCACCTCCGTAATACACACCCACCTACCTACGTAATACACACCCATCTACGTAATACACACCCACCTACGTAATGCACACCACCTTACTTAATACACACCCATCTACGTAATACACACCCACCTCCGTAATACACACCTACCTAAGTAATACACACCCATCTACGTAATACACTCCCACCTACGTAATACACACCCACCTACGTAATACGCACCCACCTACCTACGTAATACACACCCATCTACGTAATACACACCCACCCACGTAATACACACCCACCTACGTATTACACACCCACCTACGTAATACACACCCACCTACGTAATACACACCCACCTACGTAATACACACCCACCTCCGTAATATACACACACCAACCTACGTAATTCACACCCATCTACGTAATACACACCCACCTACGTAATACACACCCACCTCCGTAATACACACCCATCTAAGCAATACACACCCACCCACGTAATACACATCCACCTACCTACGTAATACAAACCCACCTACCTACGTAATACACACCCATCTACGTAATACTCACCCATCTACGTAATACACACCCATATACGTAATACACACCCACCTACCTACGTAATACACACCCACCTACCTACGTAATACACACCCACATATGTATTACACACCCACCTACGTAATACACACCCACCTACCCACGTAATACACACCCACCTACGTAATACACACCACCTTACTTAATACACACCCATCTATGTAATACACACCCACCTACCTACGTAATACACACCCACCTACCTACGTAATACACCCCCACCTACGTAATACACACCACCTTACTTAATACACACCCATCTACGTAATACACACCCACCTTCGTAATACACACCCACTTACGTAATACACACCCACCTACGTCATACACACCCATCTACGTAATACACACCTACCTACGTAATACAGACCCACCTACATAATACACACCACCTTACTTAATACACACCCATCTACGTAATACACACCCACCTACCTACGTATTACACACCCACCTACGTAATACACACCTACCTACGTAATACACATCCACCCACGTAATACACACCCACCTACGTAATACACACCCACCTACGTAATACACACCACCTTACTTAATACACACCCATCTACGTAATACACACCCACTTACCTACGTAATACACACACACACTTACGTAATACACACCCACCTACGTCATACACACCCATCTACGTAATACACACCTACCTACGTAATACAGACCCACCTACATAATACACACCACCTTACTTAATACACACCCATCTACGTAATACACACCCACCTACCTACGTATTACACACCCACCTACGTAATACACACCTACCTACGTAATACACATCCACCCACGTAATACACACCCACCTACGTAATACACACCCACCTACGTAATGCGCACCACCTTACTTAATACACACCCATCTACGTAATACACACCCACCTCCGTATTACACACCCACCTACCCACGTAATACACACCCACCTACGTAATACACATCACTTTAAGTAATACACACCTATCTACGTAACACACCCACCTCCATAATACACACCCACCTACCTACGTAATACACACCCAGCTACGTACGTAATACACACCCATCTACGTAATACACACCCATCTACGTAATACACACCCACCTACGTAATACACACCCAGCTACGTAATACATACCCATCTACGTAATACACACCCATCTTCGTAATACACACCACCTTACTTAATACACACCCACCTACGTAATACACACCCATCTACATAATACACACCCATCTACGTAATACACACCCAACCACGTAATACACATCCACCTACGTAATACACACCCACCTACGTAATACACACCCATTTACGTAATACACACCCATCTACGTAATACACACCTACCTACGAAATACACAACCACCTGCGTAATACACACCCATCTACGTAATACACACCCAACTACATAATACACACCCATCTACGTAATACACACCTACCTACGTAATACACACCCGCCTACGTAATACACACCCACCTACGTTATACACACCCACCTACGTCATACACACCCACCTACGTAATACACACCCACCTCCGTAATACACACCCACCTACGTAATACACACCCACCTACGTAATACACACCCACCTATGTAATACACACCCACCTACCTACGTAATACACACCCACCTACGTAATACACACCCTCCTCCGTAATACACACCCATCTACGTAATACACACCCACCCATGTAATACACACCCACCCACGTAATACCCACACCCACGTACGTAATACGTAATACACACCCATCTACGTAATACACACCCATCTACGTAATACACACCCACCTACCAACGTAATACACACCCACCTACCTACGTAATACACACCCACCTACGTAATACACACCACCTTACTTAATACACACCCATCTACGTAATACACACCGACCTCGTTAATACACACCCATCTACGTTATACACACCCACCTCCGTAATACACACCCATCTACGTAATACACACTCATCTACGTAATACACACCACCTTACTTAATACACCCATCTACGTAATACACACCCACCCACGTAATACACACCCACCTACGTAATACACACCCACCAACGTAATACACACCCACCTACGTAATACACACCCACCTACCTACGTAATACACACCCATCTACGTAATACACACCCACCTACCTACGTAATACACACCCATCTACGTAATACACACCCACCTACGTAATACACACCCATCTACGTAATACACACCCATCTACGTAATACACACCCATCTACGTAATACACATCACCTTACTTAATACACACCCATCTCCGTAATACACACCCACCCATGTAATACAAACCCACCTACGTAATACACACCCACCTACGTAATACACACCCACCCACGTAAAACACACCCACCTACGTAATACACACCCACCCACGTAATACACACCCACCTACGTGATACACACCCACCCACGTAATACACACCCACCTACGTAATACACACCCACCTACGTAATACACACCCACCCACGTAATACACACCCACCTACGTGATACACACCCACCCACGTAATACACACCCACCTACGTAATACACACCTACCTACGTAATACACACACACACACACCTACGTAATACACAACCACCTACGTAATACACATCCACCTCCGTAATACACACACACCTACCTACGTAATACCCACCCATCTACGTAATACACACCCACCTACGTAATACAAACCCTCCTCCGTAATACACACCCATCTACGTAATACACACCCACCCATGTAATACACACCCACCTCCGTAATACACACCCACCTACCTACGTAATACACACCCATCTACGTAATACACACCCACCCACGTTATACCCACACCCACGTACGTAATACGTAATACACACCCATCTACGTAATACACACCCATCTACGTAATACACACCCACCTACCAACGTAATACACACCCACCTACCTACGTAATACACACCCACCTACGTAATACACACCACCTTACTTAATACACACCCATCTACGTAATACACACCCACCTCCTTAATACACACCCATCTACTTTATACACACCCACCTCCGTAATACACACCCACCTACGTAATACACACCCACCTACGTAATACACACCCATCTACGTAATACACACACATCTACGTAATACACACCCACCTACCTACGTAATACACACCCACCCACGTAAAACACACCTACCTACGTAATACACATCCATCTACGTAATACACACCCAACTCCGTAATACACACCCACCTATCTACGTAATACACACCCACCTACGTAATACACACCCACCTATTTACGTAATACACACCCACCTACGTAATACACACCACCTTACTTAATACACACCCATCTACGTAATACACACCCACCTCCGTAATACACACCCACCTACCTACGTAAAACACACCCATCTACGTAATACACACCCACCTACGTAATACACACCCACCTACGTAATACACACCACCTTACTTAATACACACCCATCTACGTAATACACACCGACCTCGTTAATACACACCCATCTACGTTATACACACCCACCTCCGTAATACACACCCACCTACGTAATACACACCCACCTACGTAATACACACCCATCTACGTAATACACACACATCTACGTAATACACACCCACCTACCTACATAATACACACCCACCCACGTAAAACACACCTACCTACGTAATACACATCCATCTACGTAATACACACCCAACTCCGTAATACACACCCACCTATCTACGTAATACACACCCACCTACGTTATACACACCCACCTATCTACGTAATACACACCCACCTACGTAATACACACCACCTTACTTAATACACACCCATCTACGTAATACACACCCACCTCCGTAATACACACCCACCTACCTACGTAAAACACACCCATCTACGTAATACACACCCACATACGTAATACACACCCACCTACGTAATACACACCACCTTACTTAATACACACCCATCTACGTAATACACACCACCTTACTTAATACACACCCATCTACGTAATACACACCCACCTCCGTAATACACACCCACCTACCTACGTAATACACACCCATCTACGTAATACACACCCACCTACGTAATGCACACCACCTTACTTAATACACACCCATCTACGTAATACACACCCACCTCCGTAATACACACCTACCTAAGTAATACACACCCATCTACGTAATACACTCCCACCTACGTAATACACACCCACCTACGTAATACGCACCCACCTACCTACGTAATACACACCCATCTACGTAATACACACCCACCCACGTAATACACACCCACCTACGTATTACACACCCACCTACGTAATACACACCCACCTACGTAATACACACCCACCTACGTAATACACACCCACCTCCGTAATATACACACACCAACCTACGTAATTCACACCCATCTACGTAATACACACCCACCTACGTAATACACACCCACCTCCGTAATACACACCCATCTAAGCAATACACACCCACCCACGTAATACACATCCACCTACCTACGTAATACAAACCCACCTACCTACGTAATACACACCCATCTACGTAATACTCACCCATCTACGTAATACACACCCATATACGTAATACACACCCACCTACCTACGTAATACACACCCACCTACCTACGTAATACACACCCACATATGTATTACACACCCACCTACGTAATACACACCCACCTACCCACGTAATACACACCCACCTACGTAATACACACCACCTTACTTAATACACACCCATCTATGTAATACACACCCACCTACCTACGTAATACACACCCACCTACCTACGTAATACACCCCCACCTACGTAATACACACCACCTTACTTAATACACACCCATCTACGTAATACACACCCACCTTCGTAATACACACCCACTTACGTAATACACACCCACCTACGTCATACACACCCATCTACGTAATACACACCTACCTACGTAATACAGACCCACCTACATAATACACACCACCTTACTTAATACACACCCATCTACGTAATACACACCCACCTACCTACGTATTACACACCCACCTACGTAATACACACCTACCTACGTAATACACATCCACCCACGTAATACACACCCACCTACGTAATACACACCCACCTACGTAATACACACCACCTTACTTAATACACACCCATCTACGTAATACACACCCACTTACCTACGTAATACACACACACACTTACGTAATACACACCCACCTACGTCATACACACCCATCTACGTAATACACACCTACCTACGTAATACAGACCCACCTACATAATACACACCACCTTACTTAATACACACCCATCTACGTAATACACACCCACCTACCTACGTATTACACACCCACCTACGTAATACACACCTACCTACGTAATACACATCCACCCACGTAATACACACCCACCTACGTAATACACACCCACCTACGTAATGCGCACCACCTTACTTAATACACACCCATCTACGTAATACACACCCACCTCCGTATTACACACCCACCTACCCACGTAATACACACCCACCTACGTAATACACATCACTTTAAGTAATACACACCTATCTACGTAACACACCCACCTCCATAATACACACCCACCTACCTACGTAATACACACCCAGCTACGTACGTAATACACACCCATCTACGTAATACACACCCATCTACGTAATACACACCCACCTACGTAATACACACCCAGCTACGTAATACATACCCATCTACGTAATACACACCCATCTTCGTAATACACACCACCTTACTTAATACACACCCACCTACGTAATACACACCCATCTACATAATACACACCCATCTACGTAATACACACCCAACCACGTAATACACATCCACCTACGTAATACACACCCACCTACGTAATACACACCCATTTACGTAATACACACCCATCTACGTAATACACACCTACCTACGAAATACACAACCACCTGCGTAATACACACCCATCTACGTAATACACACCCAACTACATAATACACACCCATCTACGTAATACACACCTACCTACGTAATACACACCCGCCTACGTAATACACACCCACCTACGTTATACACACCCACCTACGTCATACACACCCACCTACGTAATACACACCCACCTCCGTAATACACACCCACCTACGTAATACACACCCACCTACGTAATACACACCCACCTATGTAATACACACCCACCTACCTACGTAATACACACCCACCTACGTAATACACACCCTCCTCCGTAATACACACCCATCTACGTAATACACACCCACCCATGTAATACACACCCACCCACGTAATACCCACACCCACGTACGTAATACGTAATACACACCCATCTACGTAATACACACCCATCTACGTAATACACACCCACCTACCAACGTAATACACACCCACCTACCTACGTAATACACACCCACCTACGTAATACACACCACCTTACTTAATACACACCCATCTACGTAATACACACCGACCTCGTTAATACACACCCATCTACGTTATACACACCCACCTCCGTAATACACACCCATCTACGTAATACACACTCATCTACGTAATACACACCACCTTACTTAATACACCCATCTACGTAATACACACCCACCCACGTAATACACACCCACCTACGTAATACACACCCACCAACGTAATACACACCCACCTACGTAATACACACCCACCTACCTACGTAATACACACCCATCTACGTAATACACACCCACCTACCTACGTAATACACACCCATCTACGTAATACACACCCACCTACGTAATACACACCCATCTACGTAATACACACCCATCTACGTAATACACACCCATCTACGTAATACACATCACCTTACTTAATACACACCCATCTCCGTAATACACACCCACCCATGTAATACAAACCCACCTACGTAATACACACCCACCTACGTAATACACACCCACCCACGTAAAACACACCCACCTACGTAATACACACCCACCCACGTAATACACACCCACCTACGTGATACACACCCACCCACGTAATACACACCCACCTACGTAATACACACCCACCTACGTAATACACACCCACCCACGTAATACACACCCACCTACGTGATACACACCCACCCACGTAATACACACCCACCTACGTAATACACACCTACCTACGTAATACACACACACACACACCTACGTAATACACAACCACCTACGTAATACACATCCACCTCCGTAATACACACACACCTACCTACGTAATACCCACCCATCTACGTAATACACACCCACCTACGTAATACAAACCCTCCTCCGTAATACACACCCATCTACGTAATACACACCCACCCATGTAATACACACCCACCTCCGTAATACACACCCACCTACCTACGTAATACACACCCATCTACGTAATACACACCCACCCACGTTATACCCACACCCACGTACGTAATACGTAATACACACCCATCTACGTAATACACACCCATCTACGTAATACACACCCACCTACCAACGTAATACACACCCACCTACCTACGTAATACACACCCACCTACGTAATACACACCACCTTACTTAATACACACCCATCTACGTAATACACACCCACCTCCTTAATACACACCCATCTACTTTATACACACCCACCTCCGTAATACACACCCACCTACGTAATACACACCCACCTACGTAATACACACCCATCTACGTAATACACACACATCTACGTAATACACACCCACCTACCTACGTAATACACACCCACCCACGTAAAACACACCTACCTACGTAATACACATCCATCTACGTAATACACACCCAACTCCGTAATACACACCCACCTATCTACGTAATACACACCCACCTACGTAATACACACCCACCTATTTACGTAATACACACCCACCTACGTAATACACACCACCTTACTTAATACACACCCATCTACGTAATACACACCCACCTCCGTAATACACACCCACCTACCTACGTAAAACACACCCATCTACGTAATACACACCCACCTACGTAATACACACCCACCTACGTAATACACACCACCTTACTTAATACACACCCATCTACGTATTACACACCCACCTCCGCAATACACACCCACCTACCTACGTAATACACACCCATCTACGTAATACACACCCACCTACGTAATACACACCACCTTACTTAATACACACCCATCTACGTAATACACACCCATCTACGTAATACACACCCACCCACGTAATACACACCCACCTACGTAATACACACCCACCTACGTAATACACACCCACCTACGTAATACACACCGAACTCCGTAATATACACACACCAACCTACGTAATTCACACCCATCTACGTAATACACACCCACCTACGTAATACACACCCACCTCCATAATACACACCCATCTAAGCAATACACACCCACCCACGTAATACACACCCACCTACCTACGTAATACACACCCATCTACGTAATACACAACCATCTACGTAATAAACACCCATATACGTAATACACACCCACCTACCTACGTAATACACACCCACCTACCTACGTAATACACACCCACATATGTAATACACACCCACCTACGTAATACACACCCACCTACCTACGGAATACACACCCACCTACGTAATACACACCACCTTACTTAATACACACCCATCTAAGTAATACACACCCACCTACCTACGTAATACACACCCACCTACCTACGTAATACACCCCCACCTACGTAATACACACCACCTTACATAATACACACCCATCTACGTAATACACACCCACCTTCGTAATACACACCCACTTACGTAATACACACCCACCTACGTCATACACACCCATCTACGTCATACACACCTACCTACGTAATACACACCCACCTACATAATACACACCACCTTACTTAATACACACCCATCTACGTAATACACACCCACCTACCTACGTATTACACACCCACCTACGTAATACACACCTACCTACGTAATACACACCCACCCACGTAATACACACTCACCTACGTAATACACACCCACCTACGTAATACACACCACCTTACTTAATACACACCCATCTACGTAATACACACCCACCTCCGTAATACACACCCACTTACCTACGTAATACACATCCATCTACGTAATACACACACACCTACGTAATACACACCCACTAACGTAATACACACCACCTTACTTAATACACACCCATATACGTAATACACACCCACCTCCGTATTACACACCCACCTACCCACGTAATACTCACCCACCTACGTAATACACACCACCTTATTTAATACACACCTATCTACGTAACACACCCACCTCCATAATACACACCCACCTACCTACGTAATACACACCCAGCTACGTACGTAATACACACCCATCTACGTAATACACACTTATCTACGTAATACACACCCACCTACGTAATACACACCCAGCTACGTAATACATACCCATCTTCGTAATACACACCACCTTACATAATACACACCCATCTACGTAATACACACCCATCTACATAATACACACTCATCTACGTAATACACACCCACCCATGTAATACACATCCACCTACGTAATACACACCCACCTACGTAATACACACCCATTTACGTAATACACACCCATCTACGTAATACACACCTACCTACGTAATACACACCCACCTACGTAATACACACCCATCTACGTAATACACACCCATCTACGTAATACACACCCATCTACGTAATACACACCTACCTACGTAATACACACCCACCTACGTAATACACACCCACCTACGTAATACACACCCACCTACGTAATACACACCCACCTACGTTATACACACCCACCTACGTAATACACTCCCACCTCCTGAATACAGACCCACCTACGTAATACACACCCACCTACGTAATACACACCCACCTACGTAATACACACCCACCTACGTAATACACACCCACCTATGTAATACACACCCACCTACCTACGTAATACACACCCACCTACGTATGACACACCACCTTACTTAATACACACCCATCTACGTAATACACACCCACCTACCTACGTAATACACACCCATCTACGTAATACACACCACTTTACCTAATACACACCCATCTACGTAATACACACCCACCCACCTACGTAATACACACCACCTTACTTAATACACACCCATCTACGTAATACACACCCACCTCCGTAATACACACACACCTACGTAACACACACCACCTTACTTAATACACACCCATCTACGTAATACACACCCACCTACCCACGTAATACACACCCACCTACGTAATACACACCCACCTACGTAATACACACCCACCTACGTAATACACACCCACCTACCTACGTTATACACACCCATCTATGTAATACACACCCACCTACCTACGTAATACACACCCATCTACGTAATACACACCCACCCACGTAATACACACCCACCTACGTAATACACACCCACCTACGTAATACACACCCACCTACGTAATACACACCGAACTCCGTAATATACACACACCAACCTACGTAATTCACACCCATCTACGTAACACACACCCACCTACGTAATACACACCCACCTCCATAATACACACCCATCTAAGCAATACACACCCACCCACGTAATACACACCCACCTACCTACGTAATACACACCCATCTACGTAATACACAACCATCTACGTAATACACACCCATATACGTAATACACACCCACCTACCTACGTAATACACACCCACCTACCTACGTAATACACACCCACATATGTAATACACACCCACCTACGTAATACACACCCACCTACCTACGTAATACACCCCCACCTACGTAATACACACCACCTTACTTAATACACACCCATCTACGTTATACACACCCACCTTCGTAATACACACCCACTTACGTAATACACACCCACCTACGTCATACACACCCATCTACGTAATACACACCTACCTACGTAATACACACCCACCTACATAATACACACCACCTTACTTAATACACACCCATCTACGTAATACACACCCACCTACCTACGTATTACACACCCACCTACGTAATACACACCTACCTACGTAATACACACCCACCCACGTAATACACACCTACCTACGTAATACACACCCACCTACGTAATACACACCACCTTACTTAATACACACCCATCTACGTAATACACACCCACCTCCGTAATACACACCCACTTACCTACGTAATACACATCCATCTACGTAATACACACACACCTACGTAATACACACCCACTAACGTAATACACACCACCTTACTTAATACACACCCATATACGTAATACACACCCACCTCCGTATTACACACCCACCTACCCACGTAATACACACCCACCTACGTAATACACACCACCTTATTTAATACACACCTATCTACGTAACACACCCACCTCCATAATACACACCCACCTACCTACGTAATACACACCCAGCTACGTACGTAATACACACCCATCTACGTTATACACACTTATCTACGTAATACGCACCCACCTACGTAATACACACCCACCTACGTAATACACACCCAGCTACGTAATACATACCCATCTTCGTAATACACACCACCTTACTTAATACACACCCATCTACGTAATACACACCCATCTACATATTACACACTCATCTACGTAATACACACCCACCCATTTAATACACATCCACCTACGTAATACACACCCACCTACGTAATACACACCCATTTACGTAATACACACCCATCTACGTAATACACACCTACCTACGTAATACACACCCACCTACGTAATACACACCCATCTACGTAATACACACCCATCTACGTAATACACACCCATCTACGTAATACACACCTACCTACGTAATCCACACCCACCTACGTAATACACACCCACCTACGTAATACACACCCACCTACGTAATACACACCCACCTACGTAATACACTCCCACCTCCGTAATACAGACCCACCTACGTAATACACACCCACCTACGTAATACACACCCACCTACGTAATACACACCCACCTATGTAATACACACCCACCTACCTACGTAATAAACACCCACCTACGTATGACACACCACCTTACTTAATACACACCCATCTACGTAATACACACCCACCTCCCTACGTAATACACACCCACCTACGTAATACACACCACTTTACTTAATACACACCCATCTACGTAATACACACCCACCCACCTACGTAATACACACCACCTTACTTAATACACACCCATCTACGTAATACACACCCACCTCCGTAATACACACACACCTACGTAACACACACCACCTTACTTAATACACACCCATCTACTTAATAAACACCCACCTACCCACGTAATACACACCCAGCTACGTAATACACACCCACCTACGTAATACACACCCACCTACGTAATACACACCCACCTACCTACGTAATACACACCCATCTACGTAATACACACCCACCTACCTACGTAATACACACCCATCTACGTAATACACACCCACCTACGTAATACACACCCATCTACGTAATACACACCCATCTACGTAATACACACACATCTACGTAATACACACCACCTTACTTAATACACATCCATCTCCGTAATACACACCCACACACGTAATACACACCCACCTACGTAATACACACCACCTTACTTAATACACACCCATCTATGTAATACACACCCACCTACCTACGTAATACACACCCACCTACCTACGTAATACACCCCCACCTACGTAATACACACCACCTTACTTAATACACACCCATCTACGTAATACACACCCACCTTCGTAATACACCCACTTACGTAATACACACCCACCTACGTCATACATACCCATCTACGTAATACACACCTACCTACGTAATACACACCCACCTACATAATACACACCACCTTACTTAATACACACCCATCTACGTAATACACACCCACCTACCTGCGTATTACACACCCACCTACGTAATACACACCTACCTACGTAATACACATCCACCCACGTAATACACACCCACCTACGTAATACACACCCACCTACGTAATACACACCACCTTACTTAATACACACCCATCCACGTAATACACACCCACCTCCGTAATACACACCCACTTACCTACGTAATACACACACACCTACGTAATACACACCCACTTACGTAATACACACCACCTTACTTAATACACACCCATCTACGTAATACACACCCACCTCCGTATTACACACCCACCTACCCACGTAATACACACCCACCTACGTAATACACATCACCTTATTTAATACACACCTATCTACGTAACACACCCACCTCCATAATACACACCCACCTACCTACGTAATACACACCCAGCTACGTACGTAATACACACCCATCTACGTAATACACACCCATCTACGTAATACACACCCACCTACGTAATACACACCCAGCTACGTAATACATACCCATCTACGTAATACACACCCATCTTCGTAATACACACCACCTTACTTCATACACACCCATCTACGTAATACACACCCATCTACATAATACACACCCATCTACGTAATACACACCCACCCACGTAATACACATCCACCTACGTAATACACACCCACCTACGTAATACACACCCATTTACGTAATACACACCCATCTACGTAATACACACCTACCTACGAAATACACACCCACCTGCGTAATACACACCCATCTACGTAATACACACCCATCTACGTAATACACACCTATCTACGTAATACACACCCATCTACGTAATACACACCTACCTACGTAATACACACCCGCCTACGTAATACACACCTACCTACGTAATACACACCCACCCACGTAATACACACCCACCTACGTAATACACACCCACCTACGTAATACACACCCACTTACCTACGTAATACACATCCATCTACGTAATACACACACACCTACGTAATACACACCCACTAACGTAATACACACCACCTTACTTAATACACACCCATATACGTAATACACACCCACCTCCGTATTACACACCCACCTACCCACGTAATACACACCCACCTACGTAATACACACCACCTTATTTAATACACACCTATCTACGTAACACACCCACCTCCATAATACACACCCACCTACCTACGTAATACACACCCAGCTACGTACGTAATACACACCCATCTACGTAATACACACTTATCTACGTAATACACACCCACCTAGGTAATACACACCCAGCTACGTAATACATAGCCATCTTCGTAATACACACCACCTTACATAATACACACCCATCTACGTAATACACACCCATCTACTTAATACACACTCATCTACGTAATACACACCCACCAATGTAATACACATCCACCTACGTAATACACACCCACCTACGTAATACACACCCATTTACGTAATACACACCCATCTACGTAATACACACCTACCTACGTTATACACACCCACCTACGTAATACACACCCATCTACGTAATACACACCCATCTACGTAATACACACCCATCTACGTAATACACACCTACCTACGTAATACACACCCACCTACGTAATACACACCCACCTACATAATACACACCCACCTACGTAATACACACCCACCTACGTAATACACTCTCACCTCCGTAATACAGACCCACCTACGTAATACACACCCACCTACGTAATACACACCCACCTACGTAATACACACCCACCTATGTAATACACACCCACCTACCTACGTAATACACACCCACCTACGTATGACACACCACCTTACTTAATACACACCCATCTACGTAATACACACCCACCTACCTACGTAATACACACCCATCTACGTAATACACACCACTTTACTTAATACACACCCATCTACGTAATACACACCCATCTACATATTACACACTCATCTACGTAATACACACCCACCCATGTAATACACATCCACCTACGTAATACACACCCACCTACGTAATACACACCCATTTACGTAATACACACCCATCTACGTAATACACACCTACCTACGTAATACACACCCACCTACGTAATACACACCCATCTACGTAATACACACCCATCTACGTAATACACACCCATCTACGTAATACACACCTACCTACGTAATACACACCCACCTACGTAATACACACCCACCTACGTAATACACACCCACCTACGTAATACACACCCACCTACGTAATACACTCCCACCTCCGTAATACAGACCCACCTACGTAATACACACCCACCTACGTAATACAAACCCACCTACGTAATACACACCCACCTATGTAATACACACCCACCTATCTACGTAATAAACACCCACCTACGTATGACACACCACCTTACTTAATACACACCCATCTACGTAATACACACCCACCTACCTACGTAATACACACCCACCTACGTAATACACACCACTTTACTTAATACACACCCATCTACGTAATACACACCCACCCACCTACGTAATACACACCACCTTACTTAATACACACCCATCTACGTAATACACACCCACCTCCGTAATACACACACACCTACGTAACACACACCACCTTACTTAATACACACCCATCTACTTAATACACACCCACCTACCCACATAATACACACCCACCTACGTAATACACACCAACTTACGTAATACACACCCACCTACGTAATACACACCCACCTACCTACGTAATACACACCCATCTACGTAATACACACCCACCTACCTACGTAATACACACCCATCTACGTAATACACACCAACCTACGTAATACACACCCATCTACGTAATACACACCCATCTACGTAATACACACACATCTACGTAATACACACCACCTTACTTAATACACATCCATCTCCGTATTACACACCCACACACGTAATACACACCCACCTACGTAATACACGCCACCTTACTTAATACACACCCATCTATGTAATACACACCCACCTACCTACGTAATACACACCCACCTACCTACGTAATACACCCCCACCTACGTAATACACACCACCTTACTTAATACACACCCATCTACGTAATACACACCCACCTTCGTAATACACACCCACTTACGTAATACACACCCACCTACGTCATACATACCCATCTACGTAATACACACCTACCTACGTAATACACACCCACCTACATAATACACACCACCTTACTTAATACACACCCATCTAGGTAATACACACCCACCTACCTGCGTATTACACACCCACCTACGTAATATACACCCACCTACGTAATACACACCACCTTACTTAATACACACCCATCTACGTAATACACACCTACCTCCGTAATACACACCCACTTACCTACGTAATACACACACACCTACGTAATACACACCCACTTACGTAATACACACCACCTTACTTAATACACACCCATCTACGTAATACACACCCACCTCCGTATTACACACCCACCTACCCACGTAATACACACCCACCTACGTAATACACATCACCTTATTTAATACACACCTATCTACGTAACACACCCACCTCCATAATACACACCCACCTACCTACGTAATACACACCCAGCTACGTACGTAATACACACCCATCTACGTAATACACACCCATCTACGTAATACACACCCACCTACGTAATACACACCCAGCTACGTAATACATACCCATCTACGTAATACACACCCATCTTCGTAATACACACCACCTTACTTAATAAACACCCATCTACGTAATACACACCCATCTACATAATACACACCCATCTACGTAATACACACCCACCCACGTAATACACATCCACCTACGTAATACACACCCACCTACGTAATACACACCCATTTACGTAATACACACCCATCTACGTAATACACACCTACCTACGAAATACACACCCACCTGCGTAATACACACCCATCTACGTAATACACACCCATCTACGTAATACACACCCATCTACGTAATACACACCTACCTACGTAATACACACCCGCCTACGTAATACACACCCACCTACGTAATACACACCCAGCTACGTCATACACACCCACCTACGTAATACACACCCACCTCCGTAATACACACCCACCTACGTAATACACACCCACCTACGTAATACACACCCACCTATGTAATACACACCCACCTACCTACGTAATACACACCCACCTACGTATTACACACCACCTTACTTAATACACACCCATCTACGTAATACACACCCACCTACCTACGTAATACACACCCACCTACCTACGTAATACACACCCACCTACGTAATACACACCACTTTACTTAATACACACCCATCTACGTAATACACACCCACCCACCTACGTAATACACACCACCTTACTTAATACACACCCATCTACGTAATACACACCCACCTCCGTAATACACACACACCTACGTAACACAAACCACCTTACTTAATACACACCCATCTACGTAATACACACCCACCTACCTACGTAATACACACCCATCTTTGTAATACACACCCATCTACGTAATACACACCCATCTACGTAATACACACCCATCTACGTAATACACACCACCTTACTTAATACACCCATCTACGTAATACACACCCACCCACGTAATACACACCCACCTACGTAATACACACCCACCAACGTAATACACACCCACCTACGTAATACACACCCACCTACCTACGTAATACACACCCATCTACATAATACACACCCACCTACCTATGTAATACACACCCATCTACGTAATACACACCCACCCACGTAATACACACCCATCTACGTAATACACACCCATCTACGTAATAGACACCCATCTACGTAATACACATCACCTTACTTAATACACACCCATCTCCGTAATACACACCCACCCATGTAATACACACCCACCTACGTAATACACACCCACCTACGTAATACACACCCACCCACGTAATACACACCCACCCACGTAATACACACCCACCTACGTAATACACACCCACCTACGTAATACACACCCACCCACGTAATACACACCCACCTACGTGATACACACCCACCCACGTAATACACACCCACCAACGTAATACACACCTACCTACGTAATACACACACACCTACGTAATACACAACCACCTACGTAATACACATCCACCTCCGTAATACACACACACCTACCTACGTAATACCCACCCATCTACGTAATACACACCCACCTACGTAATACACACCCTCCTCCGTAATACACACCCATCTACGTAATACACACCCACCCATGTAATACACACCCACCTCCGTAATACACACCCACCTACCTACGTAATACACACCCATCTACGTAATACACACCCACCCACGTAATACCCACACCCACGTACGTAATACGTAATACACACCCATCTACATAATACACACCCATCTACGTAATACACACCCACCTACCAACGTAATACACACCCACCTACCTACGTAATACACACCCACCTACGTAATACACACCACCTTACTTAATACACACCCATCTACGTAATACACACCCACCTCCTTAATACACACCCTTCTACGTTATACACACCCACCTCCGTAATACACACCCACCTACGTAATACACACCCACCTACGTAATACACACCCATCTACGTAATACACACACATCTACGTAATACACACCCACCTACCTACGTAATACACACCCACCCACGTAAAACACACCTACCTACGTAATACACATCCATCTACGTAATACACACCCAACTCCGTAATACACACCCACCTATCTACGTAATACACACCCACCTACGTAATACACACCCACCTATCTACGTAATACACACCCACCTACGTAATACACACCACCTTACTTAATACACACCCATCTACGTAATACACACCCACCTCCGTAATACACACCCACCTACCTACGTAACACACACCCATCTACGTAATACACACCCACCTACGTAATACACACCCACCTACGTAATACACACCACCTTACTTAATACACACCCATCTACATAATACACACCCACCTCCGCAATACACACCCACCTACCTACGTAATACACACCCATCTACATAATACACACCCACCTACGTAATACACACCACCTTACTTAATACACACTCATCTACGTAATACACACCCACCTCCGTAATACACACCTACCTACGTAATACACAACCATCTACGTGATACACACCCACCTACGTAATACACACCCACCTACGTAATACACACCCACCTACCTACGTAATACACACCCATCTACGTAATACACACCCACACACGTAATACACACCCACCTACGTAATACACACCCACCTACGTAATACACACCCACCTACGTAATACACACCCACCTACGTAATACACACCCACCTTCGTAATATACACACACCAACCTACGTAATTCACACCCATCTACGTAATACACACCCACCTACGTAATACACACCCACCTCCGTAATACACACCCATCTAAGCAAAACACACCCACCCACGTAATACACACCCACCTAACTACGTAATACAAACCCACCTACCTACGTAATACACACCCATCTACGTAATACACACCCATCTACGTAATACACACCCATATACGTAATACACACCCACCTACCTACGTAATACACACCCACCTACCTACGTAATACACACCCACATATGTAATACACACCCACCTACGTAATACACACCCACCTACCCACGTAATACACACCCACCTACGTAATACACACCACCTTACTTAATACACACCCATCTAAGTAATACACACCCACCTACCTACGTAATACACACCCACCTACCTACGTAATACACCCCCACCTACGTAATACACACCACTTTACTTAATACACACCCATATACGTAATACACACCCACCTTCGTAATACACACCCACCTACCAACGTAATACACACCCACCTACCTACGTAATACACACCCACTTACGTAATACACACCACCTTACTTAATACACACCCATCTACGTAATACACACCCACCTCATTAATACACACCCATCTACGTTATACACACCCACCTCCGTAATACACACCCACCTACGTAATACACACCCACCTACGTAATACACACCCATCTACGTAATACACACACATCTACGTAATACACACCCACCTACCTACGTAATACACACCCACCCACGTAAAACACACCTACCTACGTAATACACATCCATCTACGTAATACACACCCAACTCCGTAATACACACCCACCTATCTACGTAATACACACCCACCTACGTAATACACACCCACCTATCTACGTAATACAGACCCACCTACGTAATACACACCACCTTACTTAATACACACCCATCTACGTAATACACACCCACCTCCGTAATACACACCCACCTACCTACGTAAAACACACCCATCTACGTAATACACACCCACCTACGTAATACACACCCACCTACGTAATACACACCACCTTACTTAATACCCACCACCTTACTTAATACACACCCATCTACGTAATACACACCCACCTCCGCAATACACACCCACCTACCTACGTAATACACACCCATCTACGTAATACACACCCACCTACGTAATACACACCACCTTACTTAATACACACCAATCTACGTAATACACACCCACCTCCGTAATACACACCTACCTACGTAATACACACCCATCTACGTAATACACACCCACCTACGTAATACACACCCACCTACGTAATACACACCCACCTACCTACGTAATACACACCCATCTACGTAATACACACCCACCCACGTAATACACACCCACCTACGTAATACACACCCACCTACGTAATACACACCCACCTACGTAATACACACCCACCTACGTAATACACACCCACCTCCGTAATATACACACACCAACCTACGTAATTCTCACCCATCTACGTAATACACACCCACCTACGTAATACACACCCACCTCCGTAATACACACCCATCTAAGCAATACACACCCACCCACGTAATACACACCCACCTACCTACGTAATACAAACCCACCTACCTACGTAATACACACCCATCTACGTAATACACACCCATCTACGTAATACACACCCATATACGTAATACACACCCACCTACCTACGTAATACACCCCCACCTACGTAATACACACCACCTTACTTAATACACACCCATCTACGTAATACACACCCACCTTCGTATTACCCACCCACTTACGTAATACACACCCACCTACGTCATACACACCCATCTACGTAATACACACCTACCTACGTAATACACACCCACCTACATAATACACACCACCTTACTTAATACACACCCATCTACGTAATACACACCCACCTACCTACGTATTACACAACCACCTACGTAATACACACCTACCTACGTAATGCACATCCACCCACGTAATACACACCCACCTACGTAATACTCACCCACCTACGTAATACACACCACCTTACTTAATACACACCCATCTACGTAATACACACCCACCTCCATAATACACACCCACTTACCTACGTAATACACACACACCTACGTAATACACACCCACTTACGTAATACACACCACCTTACTTAATACACACCCATCTACGTAATACACACCCACCTCCGTATTACACACCCACCTACCCACGTAATACACACCCACCTACGTAATACACACCACCTTATTTAATACACACCTATCTACGTAACACACCCACCTCCATAATACACACCCACCTACCTACGTAATACACACCCAGCTACGTACGTAATACACACCCATCTACGTAATACACACCCATCTACGTAATACACACCCACCTACGTAATACACACCCGGCTACGTAATACATATCCATCTACGTAATTCACACCCATCCTCGTAATACACACCACCTTACTTAATACACACCCATCTACGTAATACACACCCATCTACATAATACACACCCATCTACGTAATACACACCCACCCACGTAATACACATCCACCTACGTAATACACACCCACCTACGTAATACACACCCATTTACGTAATACACACCCATCTACGTAATACACACCTACCTACGAAATACACACCCACCTACGTAATACACACCCATCTACGTAATACACACCCATCTACGTAATACACACCCATCTACGTAATACACACCTACCTACGTAATACACACCCGCCTACGTAATACACACCCACCTACGTAATAGACACCCACCTACGTAATACACACCCACCTACGTAATACACACCCACCTCCGTAATACACACCCACCTACGTAATACACACCCACCTACGTAATACACACCCACCTATGTAATACACACCCACCTACCTACGTAATACACACCCACCTACGTATTACACACCACCTTACTTAATACACACCCATCTACGTAATACACACCCACCTACCTACGTAATACACACCCACCTACGTAATACACACCACTTTACTTAATACGCACCCATCTACGTAATACACACCCATATACGTAATACACACCCACCTCCGTAATACACACACACCTACGTAACACACACCACCTTACTTAATACACACCCATCTACGTAATACACACCCACCTACCTACGTAATACACACCCATCTATGTAATGCACACCCACCTACGTAATACACACCCATCTACGTAATACACACCCATCTACGTAATACACACCCATCTACGTAATACACACCACCTTACTTAATACACACCCATCTACGTAATACACACCCACCCACGTAATACACACCCACCTACGTAATACACACCCACCAACGTAATACACACCCACTTACGTAATACACACCCACCTACCTACGTAATACACACCCATCTACGTAATACACACCCACCTACCTACGTACTACACACCCATCTACGTAATACACACCCACCTACGTAATACACACCCATCTACGTAATACACACCCATCTACGTAATACACACCCATCTACGTAATACACACCACCTTACTTAATACACACCCATCTCCGTAATACACACCCACCCACGTAATACACACCCACCTACGTGATACACACCCACCCACGTAATACACACCCACCTACGTAATACACACCTACCTACGTAATACACACACACCTACGTAATACACAACCACCTACTTAATACACACCCACCTACGTAATACACACCACCTTATTTAATACACACCCACCTACGTAATACACACCCACCCACCTCCGTAATACACACCCACCTACCTACGTAATACACACCCACCTACGTAATGCATACCCATCTACGTAATACACACCCATCTACGTAATACCCACCTACCTACGTAATACACACCCACCTACGTAATACACACCCATCTACGTAATACACACCCATCTACGTAATACACACCCACCTACGTAATACACACCCACCTACGTAATACACACCCACCTACTTAATACACACCCACCTCCGTAATACACACCCACCTACGTAATACACACCCAACTCCGTAATACACACCCACCTACGTAATACACCCCCACCTACGTAATACACACCCACCTCCGTAATACACACCCACCTACGTAATACACACCCAACTTCGTAATACACACCCATCTACGTAATACACACCCACCTACGTAATACACACCCATCTACGTAAAATACACCCACCTACACTGTAAAAAAGTGTAGCTCCTTGTGTGCTAAATATGTACTATGACGATGCTATTCAGGTACTAAAATATTTTAATGCTTGAAATAAGCATTGTTTTTCACAATGGGTGCTTAAAATAAGCATCCGAGTACTTAAATTAAGCTTCCTGCGATAAAAGGGTGCTTAAGTTAAGCACCCATCCCTCATTCAGGTGCTCCTTTTTAGCACCAAGTGAGAATAGCGATGTTTAAAACAAGCATCCCATTACAAAACGATGCTAAAACCAAGCACCAGGTGCTACACTGTAACAAAGGTTAGTTCCTTGTGTGCTAAATATGTTCTAAGGCGATGCTGTTCAGGTAATACATTATTTGGATGCTTGAAATAAGCATTATTTTTCACAATGGGTACCTAAAGTAAGCATCCAAGTACTTAAATTAAGTATCCTGTGATAATAGGATGCTTAAGTTAAGCACCCACCCAAGGGCTCCGCCACAGGTTTGAAGTTGGGGGGGACGTGGATTCATGAGCTCAACGAGATATAGGGCTGAGCATACGATATGGTGGTAACTGGGCTCTACGCCTGACCGGGCCCCTGATACACGCCTTTGCCAGCACCGGGCCTCTGCCTCGATAGGGCCTGACCAAGACCGGGCCCCTACCAGAAACGGGCCCGTATCAAGAATATGCAAGGACCGGGTCCTGTTGTGGCCGGGCCCTCGTCCTGACCGGGCCCCATATCACGCCTTTGCCAGCACCGGGCCCTTGCCTCGATCGGGCCTGACCAAGACCGGCCCCTACCAGAAACGGACCCGCATCAAGAATATGCAAGGACCGGGCCCTCGCCTTGACCGAGCCCCATATCACGCCTTTGCCAGCACCGGGCCCCTGCCTCGATCAGGCCTGACCAAGACCGGGCCCCTGCCAGGTATTAGTTTGGTGGTTTGGTATAGTTTGGTGGGTAGTTGGTACTTGGCAGTCTATAATATATGAACTGCAGAGTGCAGGGTATTGTAGTTGTAGTAATCTACAATGATTAGTAATCATTCAAGTAATGTAGTAATCTATCTATGATTACACGCCCCGAACCCGCAAGAAGGCGGGTTCGGGGCGGGTAATCATAGATAAAGTGGCAGCTCTATTTAATAACTTTACTGTACAACTGCAGACAATATACACATACAGTCATAGGCGTACCCAAGGGGAGGGGGACGGGGCAATCCCCCCTGAAGGTCCATCGTGCCCCCTTTGGTCGATATATATATATATATATATATATATATATATATATATATATATATATATATATATATATATATATATATATATATATATATATATATATATATATATATATATATATATATATATATATATATATATATATATATATATATATATATATATATATATATATATATATATATATATATATATATATATATATATATATATATATATATATATATATATATATATATATATATATATATATATATATATATATATATATATATATATATATATATATATATATATATATATATATATATATATATATATATATATATATATATATATATATATATATATATATATATATATATATATATATATATATATATATATATATATTGTTTTTTAGAAGATTTTTTTATTTAAATATGCCCTTCTAAAAATATAGTGGGCCAAATCCGGTGAGTTTTTTTGGGTTGGGATACCTTATACCCCCTGAGCAAAAACTGCCACTCCTGGAGTGAATCCTGGGCAGTGGCGTACCCAGGATTCACTCCAGGAGGGGGCAATTTTTTTATCAGGGGGGCATATAAGGTACACCCGCCAAAAAAACTAACCGGATTTGGTCCACTATATTTTTAGAAGGGCATATTTAAAAAAAATCGAAATGGAGCCTTTCGGGCCCTATTTCCAAAGGGGCACATACGGCCAAGGGGGCAAGAACGGACCTTCAGGGGGGGGGGCAATTGCCCCGTTTACCCCCCTCCCCTGGGTACGCATATGATCCTGGGTACGCCACTGGTCTCATGGGCCCCAATGGTGGCGGATCTAGGGAAACGCGTTCCCAACGCTTCTATAAACCTAGACATACTCAACACATATAGTTATCAATTTCTGATACGGCTAAAATTGAGTTCAATTATAGTTATAACCAAGTGCATATACATAATTCAAATACGAGTGAAACATTTGAAACTTTATGTAATGTATGCCTAATATTCAGCTTACTTACATTTAGTAGTGGTGTATTTTTAGACAATTTGCGGCTGTGGTGACGCAAGTCTGCGTTGGGACCGTAGCAGGGAAAATTCGCGCGGAAACAAGGGAATGCATTAAGATCGCAAAACAATACAAACTAATAATTTATATGGTTTTGTGACGTCACTATAAATTGACCAATCACAGACATAATAGTTGTCTTTAAAAAGAGATAGCAAACATAACCAAGAATTTCATTGGTCAATAGATGTACGTCACTGTGGAGCACACTTCGGAGCAAGGGACATTAGCCGGTAATGAGTGGCGAGCACGTGGAAGGTGTGTGATCAAGTGGAATTTGGAAGAGATGTTAAAGGAAATAGTTCACCTTCAACATGGGTTTTGAACTGAAATAGCAGTTTTGTAGCCCGTGTTGAGAAATCCTTATCTGGAACTTTTCTTGGCTGAGAAGACTCTCCAGCCGAAGATATTTGACTTTTTGGCGAAGGAATACGGCGCATATATGATGTACCGTACCGTCTGAAAGTGCCAGCACTGCCATGGAGCATGCGCAGACCAATAACGCACACCATAAAATCAATAATTTACAACCTTTTGTCCTGAATTGGCGCGATGTAGGACCATTTTTAAAAAGAAAAAAAGAAACTGTATTAAAAAATATAATAAAATCGTGTTCTGAAAAAAATTCCGAAGGTGAACTATTTCCTTTAAGGCAAGGAGTATTTTATCTACCGTGAAGGCAAGGTAACTTGGAGGTGGATGTGTTAGCTTGCAAGCTGGAGGTAAGTGAATCTTTTCGTTATTTGTTTTTGTTTGGGGTATATACGCGACTTTCCAGTCTTGTGGCTGATGCTTTCTCTGCATGAATAGCCGACTTTGGCTTGGGATGTCAATCTTAATCCGGAAGGAGGCGAGGCTGGGAAGTTTCATCAGACAACTGATTCCATGACGGTTTTTCGTCCGGCATTTTTTCGTCGGAAATTTTTTCGTCTGCAGATTTTAGTCCAGGATTTGTTTTCGTCCAGCATTTTTTCGTCTCACATTTTTTCGTATGTACTTATTTTTGTCTTACAATTTTTTGTCTGATCATTTTTGGCCCTGATGGGGCAAGCTATTCCAAGTGTTAATATGAATCAATCTTTTACATCTGCTTGAAAAATGAATGCATCCTCAATAGTTTGCCGCCCATAAGTAACCACTGTAAGTAAAGTAACGAATGTAAGTAACCAATTGTAGAGAAGAAAAAAAAACAATCAAATATATACAAACATCACATCCATCAATCTATGACCAATAATGTTGGTATGATTAAAGTATCCACCAAAAACATGTGTAGACTAGGTATATAAACATTAAGATATCCACATCCCATCAGAATTGTCCACTTCTGACACATAGGCCCTAGCTGAAACCAATTTGGCCACACTGTGCAAAGGTTTATAATTTGGTTTCTTGAAATTGTCTGAATCTGAGCGAACAGCTTTCTGGAACTAGAGCCTTTTTGCTAAGCAGAGTTTGTTGCGTGGGCCCCAACTTCTAGAGCCTTTTTGCTAAGCAGAGCTTGCTGCGTGGGCCCCAACTTCTGTCTGACTGGTGCAATGTGGGGTTGCCAGCAAAATTAAGTGGTAAAAGTTTGATGTGCCCCAAAGCCTAAACTTGGCCACCTCAATCCTGACGTCATCAGACCTGTTTTCGGCTGCTGCCACACACTGCAGGTCATCCCGGTCAAAAGCAATAGCACTCAGCGCTCTTTGCCAGGTAGGCCAGATCCAGACCCCAATGCTCTATTACTGAGCTATGGGCAGACATATTGTTTCCTTGCTGAACTGAAATCACCAGGTGCTTTAGTTTGTCAATGCTTACAGTGCATACAATGTGTTTGCTCTGTACCTATACATAAACAATTTTTTCTTCTCTGTTGTGCATGTGACTGTGATGCTTGTGTTGAATCGCTGGTTCATGTAAGAATCTGTTAAGGATTCTTCCTTGAATATGTTCCTTGGAATATGTTCACATTTCCTTCACTCATGATGCTGATTTTTACACTTAATGTATAATATTGTGCTTTGTTCTTGATAAATAAATTCATTAGGTCCCCAGCCTTAAATAGCACAAATATGCTTTGTCATGTGGCAAAATAATGGCATGGGACTATGACGACTTTAAGATGAAAAGTGTTGCCACTTGAAGCACGTAAAATGGCCATAGTATCTGGTGCGCTTAGAAAATCAACCGGCGGCACGTGACTGACACGTGCCGCCCAACTAATCCTTTAAAAACTAGCATACATTGCAAGCGACTTGTGTGTGGTATGCAGTGACGCATGCGTGACCTCTTGTGGTATATTGCCAGATGTGAGAAAGACTTATACAATCCAGCAACGCTCACCCGCAACCTGCACATGTAGCTGGAGAGTGGTGCAGACTCTGAAGACGGACGAAATGAGCCAGCTTCTCGATGCTGTGCATGCAAGGTTCACCAATTTGCGAGACACGTAAGTTGACGCCCCAGACAGTGTGCGCTCTGTTTTACTCCTTCACTTTTTCCGTTAAGTGAATATATTTCACTTAATAGTTGCAAATTCTTCCTCTGAAAACAAATATATAACGCTCATTTCCATATTTAGCCACACATACTGCCTTACATATTACAAAATACCACCACACACCAGAGCATGAGTTGCTCACCACTAACTTCACCCTTTTGGCTGTTCGTATAAAGCTGAATAAGATTGCCTTAAAACTTGCTTTATATTTTGTAATGGGTTCAAGAAGCGTTGTGAAAAGACGCACAAACCTTAACAGCAATAATGTTTTCACGATTGACACTTACAATGCTATTCTTCTACCTATTCCAGTCGGAGATCACAGCTTTAACTGGCGGTTCATAGTTGTATGTGCATGTTTACGCCAAATTTTCTTCAAAAATCATGTTTAACACCTTCATTTTAGTTACTCAATTTAAAAGGAGACCTTAGCAAATGCTGTACGCCGTCCTAAGCACGTGTATTGAACACGTGTATGGAGCATCATGTAGAATGCAATTCGAGCTTAGTTTTGTTTGCCAGTGTTTTATTGTACAAAGCTCCTATGAAACGTAGTAAATCAGGATTTTTGTGACCAAACACTTCTTTGATATTTGTTTGCTCTTCGATTAGTATGTGTGACGCTTGCTCAGTAATGTCAAATTACGCGAATGTCTATATCATTGTGGCATACAACACAGGAAAGCAGCTAACATAGGTGGACGCGTTTTGTCATAAAAGACCATCAGCACCGTTGGATACGGGATGATATTATACACTATACATACAGTGTGTAATATCATCGGCAGACTGTTATACAGTATGTATAATTTCATCGACTTTGTATCCCATAATTGTCTGGATATTCATACTATATTAATGTCTTTGTATCATCAGTGACACTCCGACGAAAAGGGAGTACGACGCGATGGTGAGCGACTTGCTGACCAAGCACCCGTCACTTCGTGGGAACCTGACCCTCGCAGATGCCATGGTAAGCCTTCACTTAACACCTTTATTTAGCCCTTGCATATACCCTGTGACGATGTTTCATAGCATTCTTGTCTAGTCACTACTGATTTATTTGTCATGCATATAAGCATGCCAGTTGTTATCCCTGACTTGGCTTCGTGGACCATTTTGCTGCTCATATTCTTCCATTCATTTTCTTTCACGCTTCAACTTTTAAAGGGACAGTGCCCACATCTTACCAAAATTGATCAATGAAAAATAAAATATGATCCGGCTCCTGCTTCTTTCAGTCCAGACCGTTTCCTGAAATTCGTCCGCAACCGCTCACAATCTTACATTTATTTTTTAATCTGCGATTTCCGGGGAAAATCGTATACGGGTTTTCCTTAAAACTGCCATAATAGTTTTGAGCAAATTAAGGCAAACATCGGAGCCATCCGAGCTATTTAAGTAATTCAATTCAAGATTACGAAAGATTTGGACCGAAGCGAAAATTTGGAGATTTGGAGCGAGCGAGCGAAAGATTTGTGTGAAGCGGTTCTGAATGAACTAATTGTGGTTCTGAATGAACGAATCAGGACAATGGCGCACCTTACAGCCTGAGTATCTGAGGCGCCTTTAAGCCCAAATCATCGTCATCAGGAGAATGGACTGGTATGATTTATCAATTTGGGTAAAATTGGTTATATTATCCCTTAGTCATTTGTTTATCTAGCTCGGTTGGCATATTTTTTATGTGTTCCGAACTTACATTATATCCCACCATTAAAGGGACTGTCCCACCTTCCCAAAAGTTGTCAAATGTACGCCGCTTGTGCTGCACAATATGAAGTAATTGCTGCCGAACATGATTATAACATTTGTTTCTTGCAAGC